>CAXKVX010003135.1:0-21367 GCA_964058865.1 Eleocharis quinqueflora
GTAGAGCTTATAGGGTATACTTCATTCTAAAATCATTGTTGAGTCTATTCATGTCAAATTTGATGAAAGTACCACGAATTTTGATTTGGTATTGATTGAAATTGAACTTGAATTGTGTAATTTAAAAAAAAACCCTAGAACATTCAATTAAATCTATTCACCCCCCCTCTAGGTTCTACATCAACAAGTTACCGTTTCCTAAACTAAAACAATTGCAATAACAATTCAATTTAAAAATCCGTTGCGACACGAAAGAAAAAATAAAAAAGCAGAAGCGGGTTTACTTACTTTCCATCTCCATCAGTCGTCTCCGGTCTTTAATCCTTGCGATGGTTGAGATTTCTTGAGTCTTGCAGAAGCGCCTTGTCACGTGCTTTCCCGACAGATCCTTCTAATTGAATGGGGGGTGCTATCTTTTCTCTGACAGTCACAAAATTCCCGACAGAGTATATGCTCTTAATGGAAAAGAGTATAGTAGCTACGCACAATACATGTGCCCTAATCACAGAAATTCTGATCTCTTATTACCCCTTAACGCTTGGAGACCCGAGACCTTTTTTAGGAGCCAAAGTGTATCTCGGAAAGATGCCAAATTAATTATCAAATATTCATCAAATATTTGTAATTATATTCTCTTCAATTCTTTTCCAAATCCTAGTATTCACTTCTGTAAATACATCCACGAATTTGGTATAAGATTATTCAATCAGAAAGATAACGAGAGATCTAGAGAGTCAAAACATGCCTTACAACAGGTCTCTTGAGGTTGTATTTATTCTCATTGCGATCGCAATAAAGTAGGCAATTCCAGACTTGACAGTTTCCTGCCAAGTCTCTTGCGTCCGTAATGGGATCTATTGCGACCGCAATAAATCATGCCAAAATAGGGCAGATTTATTGCCATCTTCCCATACTGCATTGCGGCCACAATGAATCTTATTGTGACTGCAATAGATCTCATTTTGTGTTGTTTGCTTTGGCTTTGTACCAAAACAAGTTGGGTTTGGCACAAACAATATTTCTGACTTTACACTAAGACCCATATGTACATTAATTGATTATAATCAGTCCATCAATAATTATAATCAATTTAGATAAGTTCTATATGCATTCGTGCCCAAAATCTTGGTGAAATAAGTAGAATGCCTTGAATATTAATTAATCAAATTTAGTGGCATTTCCAACTGTTACTCCTCGTAACATTAGTGACATTACATGACATGTATGTAATCATATAACACGTAGTCCAACTTAATTTATTGGAATTAACATCTCAATTCCAGCAATCACCCACATGGACAAGTGTTGTCTATTTGATTACACATGTCTTGGATATGGCCTGATCACTTTAAACTTTTCTATCTTTCTGTTCATATTTCCTTACAATTCGGTCCCTAGTTATACCAGCACAAGACTTAAACGATAGTCACGACAGTTCTTCTTGGCTTTATCGATATAAATCACAGTACCAAATACTTCTAGATGATATGAATTAAACTTTGGTCATATAGCTCAGAAATTACACAAGAGTGTGATTTTACGTGCCTATTTCCGAACCGATATTTGTTAACTTTAGTTGAGGTCATAAACTTCAAGAAAAGAACACAATGAGATTCAAAAACATCACTTGTATATATCATAACTTGTTACAAATTAAATAACATGGAACATCAAAAACAAAATCAAACTCCCACATTTCCCTAAATTATCCTAACATAGGTATTATGTCCATATGAGCAAAATGCTCATGAAAACTTCTTGGATGGTAGTGCTTTTGTAAGGGGATCTGCAATCATGGAGTCTGTACCGATATTTTCCACCTTTAACTCATTATTCTGAACTCTTTCCTTACCACCAAAAACTTGATGCCTATGTACTGAGAATTTGTCGCGCTTCTGTTGTTTGTTGCATAAAGTACGACTGAATTATTGTCACACATCAACATAAGTGACTTTTGGATGGTAGGAACTACATGTAGCCTAGTGACAAAATTCTTGAGCCACACGTTATGGTTCGAGGCTTCGTAGCATGCAATGAACTCGGCAATCATGGTGGAAGGTGCTATGAGCGACTGTTTAGCACTTGTCCTTGACACAACTCCGCCTGCCATCATGAAGATGTATTCTAATGTCGACTTCATGTTTTCCACGTAACCTCCAAAATCAAAATCGATATATCCAATGACCTCGAGCTTTTCCGATCTTCGATATGTGAGCATATAGTCCCTTGTTTTCTTCAGGTACCTGAGCACCCTCTTCGCAGCCTTCCAATGCTCCATTCCTGTATTACTTAAAAATCGTCCTAGCATTGCCGTAATGAAGGCTATGTCCGGTCTCGTGCACACTTAGGCGCATGAGACTACCTACAACGGACGCATAGAGGATGTCTTTCATGGCAAGTCTTTATGAATCAGTTTTAGGGCATTAAGCAAGACTGCCACGGGTGTATCACCTGGTTTACAGTCTTTCATGTCATATACCTACTTAGCATTTTATCTATGTAATTTCTTTGGAATACATCATTTGGTTCTATATCTCAATATCTCTATCCCTAGAACAAATTATGCATCCCCAAGATCTTTCTTCTCAAAGTTTCTAAATAGAAAGTTCTTGGTTTTATGCAACATGTTCTTGTCATTACTAGCTAGTAGTATGTCATTAACGTATAAAACCATAAATGTGAACTTGCTCCCGCATAACTTAAGGTAAATGCATTCATCAACTAAGTTAGACTCGAAACAGTATGAGCTAACTATGTTGGGAAATTTCAAATACATTTGTCGAGATGCTTGCTTGAGCCCATAAATGGATTTCTTAAGCCGACATACCATGGACTTTGGATCGCCGACCACAAAGTTTTCCGGTTGCCTCATGTAGATGGTTTTCTCAACATCACCATTAAGAAAAGTCGTCTTTACATCCATTTGGTGGACCTCCAAGTTACAATGCGCTATCAATGCCAATATGATTCTCAACGACTTTCGATGATACTGGAGAGAAGGTTTCATTATAATCAATGCCTTCTTTTTGTGTGAAATCCTTAGCGAAGAGACGTGCTTTATATTTTTCAATATTGCCTTTAGAATTTCGTTTGGTCTTGACTATTCACTTACAACGAACGGTCTTGTTGTCCTTAGGCAAATGAACAATATCCCACACGTCATTGTCGTTCATTGATTCATCTCTTCATTCGTTGCATCGATCCACTTATGAGAGTTAGAACTTTTCATAGCTTGTTTAATATCTGTTGCGTCATTTTCAAACATGCTTATGTCAAATTCATGTTCTCGAAGATATGCAAATATTCCAATAAATCTGTTCTCTCTAGTGGATCTTCTTATTTGGACTGGTTCTGTAATTTTTTGAGGAGTATTTTCATGAACATCATTACTTAATTCTGAATCTCCCACAAACTCAGCGCCATTAACATTGTCCATGACAACATCGCTATTTGGAATGGATTCGGGTCCATTTAAGTCCATGTTATCTTGTGAAATTTCAGAAGAAAGTGTAGTTTTTCTATTGACATGAGATGCATTTTCAAGATTTATCAATATTTGGACAACGACTAAGTCTGGATGAAGGTCCGAAGTGTCATTATCCCTCTTTTCCTCAAAAATGTCATCAATGTTCATATCTCCCCCCCCACAAACTCATTATTCTCGAAAAATTTAGCATTTCCTGACTCGAATATTGTACGTTCTGTTGGATTATAGAATTTATATCCTTTAAATCTTTCAGGGTATCCAACTAATAGTTCTTTCATCCAGTTTCTTTTTTGTCGGCCTATAAGACATTGCTTCTGCTGGACATCTCCAAGTCTGAAAATGATTTAGACTAGACTTGCGTCCAAAATAAATCTCAAATAGAGTTTTATTAGTTGCTTTTGTTGGGACTCTGTTGAGAATATAGGCTGAAGTTTTCAAGGCTTCTCCTACAAACTTTCTAGTAGAGTCGTACAAGCAATAATACTTCTTACCATGTCTTTGAGAGTGCGATTGCGTCTTTCAGCAACACCATTCATTACAGGCGAGCCTGACAATGTATATTGTGGCACAATACCGCACTCCTCTATGTATTTTGCGAAGGGTCTTGAACATTGTTCTCCCGATCGGTCATATCTGTCGTTCACCACCACGATCAGATATGATAGCTTTAATGCGTTTGTTAAGTTGTAACTCAACTTCCGCTTTATAACTTTGGAACATGTCTAGTGCATCAGCCTTATCTTTAACCAAGTAAATGTGCCCATATCTTAAATGATCATCTATGAATGTGATAAAATATCGGTGAACATTTTTTGTAGCCTTTGGAAAAGGATCACAGATATCGGTATGTATCAATTCTAAGAGATTATTGCACCTTTTGGCATCATACTTGCGTTTATTAGTTTGTTTTTTCTTTATACAATTTACACATTCTTTGGAATTAGTAAAGTCTAAAGGTGTGAGAATATCATTAGACATAAGCGTATGTGCCATAATGTGGCCGAATTATCATTAGTTAATTTTTATTTTTCTAGTTTTAATGCACATGGTTTCTGTATGTGAAATGTCTATTTCAAGAAAATAAAAATTATCGTAAGAAGATAAAGAACCAGAAGCAACTTGTTTTGAAGTTTGAAACAAACTGAAATTTCCATTATCAAATGAACATACAGAACCATTCTTGTCCAAATAGGAAATAGAAATTAGGTTCCTTCGAAAGGAAGGAACCACTAATGCATCAAAATACAAATAAAATTCAGTCCTACACAATAATCTAAACTTTCTATGCCTTCAACTTCAACCTTCCTGCCATCTCCCCACATAAATGTAGTGTTCAGCTTGATTTGACTTTTGAAGATTTAGGCAATCCTACATGGATATACTGATGTTAGATGTTGCACCTGAATCTAACCACTTTAAATGTATTTTGAAATTGTACTTAGATTAAATTCAGAACAAACTAAGTCATAATACATACCTTTTTTTCAACCACGAAGCGTAGTTGGTACAGTGTATCTTGATGTGCCCGATTTCTTGCAAAAGTGACAAGTCACCTTACTTCCCGATTTCTCGGAGTATTTCTATCCAGTTTCGAGGGATTGGAAGGGTTGTCGATACGATAAGTACTAATTTTATAATGAGGATGTGAAAAAGAGCAACTTAGACCTATTTTTGCTTGACAATAAATGCTTTTCTATAATGCTGACACGACACTAAGAATGTCAATGACAATCCAACAACAAATAGCATAATTCTCAAACTAAATTATACACAACAAAGAGCAAAAGCAGTAGGCGTTACATCTATTCCTGAATGCCAAAGGATTATTCCTACCTATTTAATAGAGTGCCGAAGTATTTCATGTGTGTCAAAGGGACCCGGAAAGAAGGTGAGACTTCGGTTCACCAACGTGACACGTCGTCTCCTTAGGATGCAAATTATCTATTTCTTTTATTTCATTTGTCATGCTTTCTGATAACTTATTTAAGCAAGTATTAGCAAGCTAGTGTTCTACAAAAATGTGTGCACTCTATTTTTCCTTTTCAAGTTTAAAACATAAGAGTTAAATTATACACACTATTAATTTTGACATTCTTCTGATTTCTTATATAAGAACTGATAAATATTAAAATTACACTAAAAAATTTAAACTATCACGTGGTCGGACTGAAGAGAAGTGAGGCACCACCGTTCAAATAAAACAAGTACACAGCATAGATACTTAGATAGTATCTGAACATACATTCCAAAAAAAAGATAGATAAAAGTAACAAAAAAACATGCTTCTGGATTCATAATTAATGGAAATATAATTAACTTAGACAACAGGTGGACCCTTGCTGATCAGATCGTCTTCCTCGTGCCAAGTAACTACCACCTCAACTAGCCACGCACCATCCGCAGCGCACAGCATCTTCTGCCCGCTCAAACAGGTCTCAAAGCAGAGTTCCGCAGCACTGACAATTGGCTGATCGTGTTCCTCAGCATTGCCACGTTGCTTGATGTCCAAATGAATGGTGACATGTGAACCCAAGGGGTGTGCAGTTTTGGATCGAGAGAGAGGAAGATGAGCGTACTTTCCCTTGTCAGAGTCAGAGATGACATCCAAGTAAATGCCCTCCTCCCTATTCCTATTGAATAGAACACTGGTCCCTTCCTCATGAAGGCATGAATTGTGAGCAGTTACAGTGCCATAAACTGCACGAGTAGGAAACTGGCAGGCTACAATTCTGACATTTACCCATGCCTCTGCGGCGTCTTTATAAACGGCATACTTCACTACAATTGGGCCGAATTGGGATTTCACACTCCCAGTCAAATGCTTGTTATAGTCTATTCTTGTGTATGCATTCCACAACATCAGATCTTCGCGCTCTTTGTCGCGTATGAACTGATCAGCCCCTGCATGATGCTTGAACAGACGGGCAGTGAAACTTACAAAATCAGATGCATCTATGACTCTATTGGGTCCCCTGAGTCTGAGAAAACCCTGCAGCATTAAACAAATAGCGCGATCCATGTCAGGTAAATTTCAATATATATTAATCAAATCAATCTCAAATTACATTAACTGTTGGCCAGACCAAAAGAAAAGAACCTAACTAGGAATTCTTAGCAAAAGACGTTGAGAAGGAGATTTCACTGCGTTTCTTTTTCTTTTTTCATAAATAAGAGAATGTAGATAATTAATTTATATATTGCTCAGCTGCTCAATCTTTATGGTGTCGGATTGCTTATTGTAATAACTTCCTATTTTAGTGTGAGACAACAAATCAAATAAGGAATACAGATAATCTTATACCTCCGAATATAATAAAATTTATTGAATAGAGGGATAGTATTATGAATTATATGGATGGAAAGAAACAGATTATTTTCTAAAGAAGGAAAATACAAATAAATTGGAAGCTTGGGTGTCTCTATAATTAATTTTGCTACTTATTGGTATCAAAAAAAAAAAAAAAAATACATCTTTCAAGTTGTAGCTTGTTTTACCAACTAATCGACTAGACCTGCCAGTGAACACTTAGACGAAGGACATTGGCGTGGAGGAGCAATTCAATGACTGTGATTTGAAATCAAATAATGTGATGAGGTCCAAATGTTTCTGGGGGTGAAAACCTTAAACCTCTCTCTTTTTTCTCTTATTTCCATTCCTCTCCTTTTCATTCACCTTAAACTCTGGAGCACACCCTAGGGTACCGGGGTAAGGTACCAGTTCAAGCAGCTAAAACTAGAATAACTAGTTAATCCCTACATGTAAATGCCTACAGGTATAGAGGTGTGGGAAAGAAAGGAAAGGAAAGGAAGGACAAGAACATTAACTGTGAATTACCTCAGCATCAATATTTAGGGGAGTCCCTCTTTTCACCCTGTCGAGCACAACATACGACAAATCTGATAATATCAAAATGCAACCATACATCTGCTCCCATGTGTTGTGTTTCTTCCATTCAGGGAGTTTTACAGAAAACACCTCCAAAAGTTGCTTGCGCACTCGCCTTTCGATTGCACCATGCTGACAAACCTTAGCCTTCGGAGACCTGCAAGCAATTCAGATCTGAGGTAATGCACCGATCCATCAAAGTTTCAAAGAAGATGAGGTTGATTCAGGGCTTTCTCAATTTCTGAAGAAACTTTTCCTTCATTCTTTTACCCCAACCTCTTTCACCACAAATTCTTCACTCACTAACAGATCTTCAGACTTGGAGGAGGGCCAATAAAATTAAGATATCATCCATGTGCTATGTCTGTTAAGGAACCGACTGGACAACGGGTAAGGATCCGAGGGCCCATAAAACAAGAGGACTATTTTGTTACTTCAGTGCAAACAGCAGCCGTTGGATGATTTATTTTACCGGACAGGGCTAAACCAGTTTCTTTCTAAATCTCTCCAAAACTATGTTTATGCAGTTAATGATTTCCCACAAAATGCAGGACTACATAGTAACCTCAGAGCAAAACAACAGCCATTGGTGTTGTGTGTGTTGGGGGGGGTAGGAGGGAGGGGGAGGGGGAGGGGGGGGGGGAGGAGGAGGAGGAGGAGAGAGAGAGAGAGAGAGGAATTCTTCCTCCGGTGTACATGTGAACAGCAGACATCTGACCGAGTTCCTTAGGCGCAGTTCCGTCTTTTCCGTCTAGGGTTTCGTTGCCTTCTACAAAGGTCTCGAGCTGATTGCTTCCCTGCGTCTGAGCATCCCATTCTCCTTCTCCGGCCATGGCTTCCGTCAGATCGCTCCCTTTCGCCTTCCTGCGCCAGGAAATTCCAGTGTCGGGACTTCTAGTTCTAGGGTTATGTCGGGCTCCCGTCTACTAGAAAAAAGAACTCCTCCTACAATGTTCCCTCCCAGTGACCAGTCCCAAAGTGACAAAGTCTCTCCAATCTTCTACCGGATTAAAGTTTCCTATTTTCAGTGACGGAAGTACTGTATCTATATCGTGTAAAGGAGACACAAATAAAAGAAAACGGGTAAAAGTTGACTCGCTATCGGAGATACTTACTACGCATTGAAACGGGAAATGAAATCCTCCGTACAGAATTTTTTTCTCAACAGAGAGGAGATGTGTATGTATCTGAGTCGTTGGATTATGATTCAACGGTCATGATTAAAAATATCAAAAATCTCCATGAATCCTATCATTGACGGTCGAGCGTTGATCTTTAATCTGACGGTTGATATTAACTCTCCTCTCTGGAGAGAAGATTTTTCCCTCCGGAGGATACGAGTCCCATTGAACGGTCCCCCTCTAGTGATCTAGGATTCCGTATCCTCCGGAGAGAAAAAAGTTCTCTCCAGAAAAGAGAGTTAATATCAACCGTCGGATTAAATATCAACGCTCGACCGATCATTTAATTTTTAATTAAGACCGTTAAATTATAATCCGACTGCTCAGATTCATTCTCTCCTATCTGGTGAGAAAATTTTCTCACCAGATGATTTCATTTCAATGATCTAATCTGACAGAAGTGGATCGGGCCGGAGTGTTGGTAAGTAATGATGGGCCGATTGACGAGCTTTGATTTTATGAATGAATGAATATTAAATAATTAATATAATAAAACCTGTTCGGCCCATTTTCTTATAGACGGACGTCGGACGACGGTTCACAGTTGAGCGAAGAATAAAAATATAAAATGCTGAGAAATTAGGTCGAAGTGTAGTGTAGTGATAAATGGGCCGAAAATGGGGGTTTCTGAGAAGAGTCTAGGTCTAGAAGAGAATCAAACCGACGTCTCCAACCGCAAGCGCAAGCGCAAGCACAAGCACATCCCTGCTCCGCCGCCATTTACCCTCCGACTGCGAGTCTCTGTCATCTTCAATTGAAACCCTCGACGAGGGTGTGTTGGTGCTCGCACTGAGAGACTGAGAGACTGAGAGAGAGAGAAGGTTAACAACAGATGGAAGCTCCAGCTCTTTCGACATCGTATGTTTCTACGTCTCTTTCTCTGTTTTACCTTTTTTTTAATTAAATATTTCTGGCGTGTATTCTGAGCTGCTCTTATTGCACATTATTGCGCTGCTCTTCCAGCCCCACTAAATATGCAAGGGTGGAGGTGTTTTCAGCGCAGCTTATACGTACCAGGCCAGGCATTTTCGAACCTTATATTTTTGGCGTTCTCCTCCTCCGAAGCTGCAATTGTTATTGTCTGCTCTTTGAATCCAATCTCCTGGAACCTCAGCTAATTGACTTTTCGAAGATGAAGGTATGGTAACAACCCAATTGAATCTCTGTTTATGTAGGTCATACTTTTCCTTCCTACTTCCTTTGAGGCAACCCCAATAAGTTTTGTTTGTTCCTGCGTCTTTCCGGGTAGCCTAGCTTTGTTGTTCCAGCGTCTCTCCAGACCTTGCAATGTGCACCAATAAATTAAACTGTCATGCAATCCAGCAATCAAACAAGGAATTATCGCTCTTATAACACCCACCAAAAAAAAATTTAGGTACACAAAACACTTTTGAAGAAAGCAATTTACATATGCTACTTTTGGTTCTTATTTGAAATTCAGTTCTCATACCGTTGATTTTATTAATCAGCTTGCAATGCATAATTATTCAAATAATCAATCTTGTATTTGTTCTATTTTTGAAGGCCGATGTCACTCTTACTGGTCCAGAACGTAGCATCCCAGTAGAGGATAAAATTCTCATATGCCCTTGGTTCATCGATGTCAGGTTGTCTGGCATGAACATGGAAGAAGAAATTCTATGGAGAGCTGGCTCGGATAAAATTAACGGATACATCTGTAAGACAATCAAAGTCTTCTTTAACACTGATCTGGAAATGCACTTTGCAGTTTACAATGATGCTGTGGAGGCACATTTGGATGTTTTTCTGGTCGACACGGAATGGGGAGATGCTGATGAGCATATTCTAATTCGCGGCACTGTTAGTTGCACTAACAGTTTTGTTTCCGATTCTGGGGCCGAGAGTATTCTCTTTCAGAAAGGTAGTGGAGATGAAGTTTGTCTCAAACCTGGCAAGCCCTTACCTCTGTCGAGGAGAATGGTAGTTGTTCCACGCGGTTCCAATCTGCATGTAGATGTGCGCCTTGATATAGGCTCCGAACCTGAGGAAGCATCAAGTGTGAAAGACACAGTTGTGTTTAATGGCAGTTCAAAACTTGAGGAAGATTGTATCACTATTGCCAACCGTGGCAAGGTGTCTGTGAAGGTAACTTGGATGGAGTGCAAAGATCATGTTTAGCAGCCTCTTACTTAGTTAAACTTATTATAGTTAGTGTTTGCATGATTGCACTCGATTTACCATTCTCAGTTCTTGTTGCATTATGTGTTCATTAGTAGGATGCGTATTTATTTGGTGTTTATTAACTATTGAAGTAAATTAGGTTAGCCTTAGTAATGTTTTATATTTCGATGTGCATCCTATAGTTACGTGACTTTCTGCTGGGTCATTTTGTGTACGGATCTCTTGTTGTCTTTACTGAATGATTGGGATTTAAATGTCTTACTTTTGAGGTGTGCATGTTCTGACTGAAAAGTTTTCTAGGCTGAAACTTAACTTTTCTTTGAACACAGATGTTATGGAGAGAAACTGAACGAATTTTCCATGCCCATATTTTTACCAGAACGTTAATTTTACTTCCCTGCTGAAATTATATCGAAATTAGCTCGATAATTTACTGCTTTGTGTATTCTCAGTGTTGATTCTGTCTTGCTGGTTTTATTTTGGAAACTGCGTGATTTGGGTGTCACTAGTTCTACTGTATCAGTCCCTCTTGTTCCAGAAGGTACTGGCGCACTCCTATTACTCAAACAAAACATCTATTGTACTCTCCGACTTTAGGAAACAAGCATTCTAAAAAGACGAGTTAGCTTCATATCAGGCGAAATATAGGTTGTACTCTCAGATTTTGATTAGACATCAATCATTTTAACAAAATGACTACATAAACTGACATGACCTTGAATTCGCATCAAAACAGCCTCTAATGATTTTAGCTAATCGCAAAATATACACTCTGACAAGATATACACTATATCCAAATGTTATCTCAAAAAAAAGAACAGAATCATAAATACACTTTTATTATGTCTTAGACCTGGTTATCATCGGATAAGAATGCACCAATCTGATGTATACAAGATAGTCTTTAGACACATGAAGGCCACCACGAATACAAAGTTATGTCATTTGGTTTAACTAATGTTCCAACAACCTTTCAAGCTTTGATGAATAAGGTGTTCAAATTCTAGTTGAGGAAATTTGTTCGTCTTTTTGTTATGACATTCTCATCTATAGTTCCTCTCAGGCTAACCATTTGTCCCATTTGAAAATGGTGTTGCAACTTTTGAGAGACAACGACTTGAAGGCTAAACTCTTCAAGTGTGAATTTGACATGCCAAGTCTGACACAAGGGATAGCAACTGAGCCCTCTAAGATTACAGCAATGATAAATTGGCATATCCCTAAAACATTGAGACAACTGAGAGGGTTTTTTGGTCTCACGGAGTATTACAAGAAATTTATCAAAGGATATGGTGTTTTGAGCAAACCCCTCACTAATTTGTTGAAGAAGAACAATTTTTTTTGGAACTCAAAAGCACAAATGGCCTTTGAGGCACTAAAAAGGGCAATGAGTAGTGCACTTGTGCTGGCCATGGCTGATTTTTTTTTTCTAAAGGCTTTGTGTTGGAGACTGATTGTAGTGATATAGGCTTTGGGGCAGTGCTGATGCAGGATGGCAAACCAGTAGCTTACCTCAGTAAGGTCTTGGGAATAAAGAACAAGCAGCTCTCTATCTATGAAAAGGAACTGTTAGCCCTTCTCACTGTTGTGACCAAATAGAGACATCACTTACAAGGGAGGGCTTTTGTCATCAAAACTGACCAGATTAGTTTGAAGCACCTCTTAGAACATAAGTTAACCAACACCTTGCAACACAAAGGGCTTTGCAAGCTCCGGAGTCTTGATTATACCATTCAATACAAAAAGGGGTCTGAAAACAAGGCAGCCAGAGATGGAGCCAAGATTTTAAATTAAAGATTGTTAAAATTTCAAACTACTCTCTATTTTCACTAAAATTTTATTAGAGATTGTCAATACTTAAATGACATACTAATATATCCTTATAATTATACTAACTAACTCGTTTATGGAAAACAGAAACATTGGGGGATAACATGCACCCCCAGCACCCTTAGCTTCGTCCATGAAGGCAGCTGATGCCATATCCAAAGTAGTACCATGTGGTGAGCAACAAGAGCTATTAGCCATCACTAAGCTTGTACCAACATGGATTGAAGAAATTCAAGAAAGCTATGAGACTGATAATTGGGCTCAAGGATTACTCCAATTATCCAGATAGGGACACCCTCTAGGAGAAGGAATCTCAGTGCATATGGATATCATCAGAAGATTTTGTAAAATTTATGTGTGACTCAAGCAAGGCTGGAGAGATAAAATGATAGGAGCTTTTCATGATTCCAATGTAAGGGGTACTCAGGAATTTTGGGGACTTACCAAGGGGTCAAAAAGATTTTCTATTGACCTAAACTCAAACAAATAGTTCTAGCCCATGTTAGCTCATGTGACATTTGCCAAATGAATAAAGGTGAGCATGTGGCTCCACCTGGCTTCTTGCAACCATTTCTAGTACCAGAAGAAGCTTGGCAAGTTATAAGCATGGATTTCATCACAGAGTTGCCAAAAAATGGGGGTAAAATTGTCCTTTTGGTAATCATTGAGAAATTAACCAAATATGCTCATCTCTTACCCTTGACTCATCCCTTCAAAGCAAAGGACATGGCTGAAGTGTTCTTAGACTATATCTACAAGCTGCATGGGTTACCAACCAAGATCATCACTGATCGAGACCCTATTTTCATTAGCAATTTTGGAGGGAATTAATGACTCAATTAGAAGTAACACTCAATCTCAGCACCTCCTATCATTTCCAAACTGATGGACAAATTGAGAGATTGAATCAATGCATTGAGACATGTCTCAGTGATAAGCTAAATTATGCACATATTTATCTAGGATTAATTGTGTAATTCAAGCCAAGTTTAGGTTGAATCAGTGCCCAAACAAATAAGTTTTTATCCCAAAAGAGTTCAATTCACTACCTTACAGTGTTTTAGTGCAGAAATAGCATTTGGAAGCAGAATAAATACAAGGAAGGACGATGGAACGAACTAAGAGTGCAATAGAAGCAATTGGGCCATCTGCCAGGCTAATTGCAGCCGCAGGAACATGCATTACGACCGCAATCAACCTCTACAGGCCAAGAGATGAAGAGCAGCCCAATGCAGCTTTATTGCGGGCGCAAGATATATCTTTGCGGCCGCAATAATAGTTGACAGAGGGCTGTGCAGATTAGGGAAGTTATCACCTCCATACATTGTGGCCGTAGGATTTATTATTGCCCCCACAATTGAACGTGCATGACCATTACAGAGGAGTGATAACTACCACGCAAGGTATGTTGCGGCCGCAACAAAAGTTATTGCCCCCGCAATAGACCTGCGCAGAAGCACAAATAGGAAGTTTCAGCAGTCTGTTTTTAGGATCTTGCTTTCATATATATATATATATATATATTTATTTATTTATTTATTAGGCAGAACCAAGAGGAAAGTTAGACGAATTTAGCAGTAACAAAGGATTAGAACTTAGAGATTTTACAGAAGAAGAAGAAAAAGAAGAGAAGAAGAAAAGAAGAAGAAGTGCTACTTTGGCGGTCTTGGTTGTATATCTCTTTTCTCTATTTCTCTCTTTTTCACTTTTACCATGTTTAGTCCCTTAGCCATGTCCGGCTGAGTTGTATTAGGACTTGTTAGGATGTATTGAAACTCTTATTTAAATGCTTGTTTGTGATAAATTTCTGGATTTGTTTGCTTTCTATTTCACTTGTGCAATTTCATGAATTGTGATCTTAGGGTTCAGTTTTAGACCTTGACCTTAGAAAGCATGGCAATTGATTGGCTAAGTACCGAGAGGTGACGCTATTTGATTGTCCATCTTATGACTTGCTTGCTATATGAATTATTTTACTTCATGATTTATTTGCAATAGAAATATTGAATATTAGATCTAGACCATAGTAAGTAGGGTAATTAACAAACTAAGTATCGAAAGGTGACGTTTGTTGATTACGGGTTTGCCTAATTGTCGTAACGAATTGTATTAAGTACCGAGGGTGACATATGATTGCTTAGGATAATTAGGATGGTATGTGCTTAGGGTTTTGACTAGTTTAATCAAGTATCGAGAGGTGAAGTCATAACTAGTGCAAACACGATACCTAAATAGAGATATCGCTTGGTACCAAATCTGAAACCATACCCTCATAATACCAAGAAATTAATCACCAACAAGTGTTGACAATTGTGGATATGTCATCTTAACAAGGCCTAATCGTTTGTTAATTGAGTTAAGTTCTAGTTTATTTTCAGTTTTAGTCTAAATCAATCGAATAATCCAAACCTGAAACTTTTCTTTTCTCTTTTACTTTTGCTTAAATTAAATTTACTCAAAACTAAAAACTAAAACCGAATTGTCTTGTGAATTCAAACCCTAAGTACTACGATAGACGGTTGTATACTTGCAACTTCTATATTTTAATTAGGGTTAATAAAACTCACATACACCACATCAAGTTTTTGGCGCCGTTGCCGGGGACAACGGCGATTTTAGTTTCAGATTTGTGTAATTTTGATTTAAGTTTTCGTTTTTAACATTTTTAGCGTTCTTTTTCTCGTGTTTTGTAGGTTGAACTGGAAGGAGAGTCATCAACTCCGGAGGATACGGAGTTGGTTGAGTGGTTCTCTCGACAAGGATCAACTCATCTCTTCTACAAGAGAAGGAAGAACCGCCCTCCAAGGGGCCTATTTTGAATCTAAGTTCACATCGGGTAGATATGTCGAACGCCAATGTGGAGGCCGCACGCATAGCAAACCTTGAAAGGGAGCGAAATCAAATGGCCGCCGAATTGCAACGGTTGAGAGCAACCGCTCTCAATTGTGAGGCTCTTGAAGTAGAGGATGCAAATTGTCCCTTGAGGGAATTCACCGCTCCAAAGGCCAAAGAGATACGACTAGGCTACATCGCTCCTACCATTAATGCGGAGGAATACCAAATTCCTCCCGCATGGGTGAACATGGTGCAACATAACCTTTTCCATTGCTTGCCACATGAGGACGCAACCCAACACTTAGCCAACTTTGAGGAGATTTGTAGCACTATTAAAGGTACATACAGTTACACCCGATGATCTTAAGGTTATGGCTTTTACATTCTCTCTTGCAGATAAGGCGAAGAGTTGGATTCGTGGCCAACGTCTCGAAAACATGAACACATGGCCCAAGGTTGCAAATGCATTTCTCAACAAGTTCTTCCCACCTTCCAAGACCAACTCCTTGTGCCACCAAATTCACAACTTTCGACAAAAGGCGGAGGAGACAATGAGCGAGGCTTGGGAGAGATTTCAAGAACTCCAAAGGTGTTGTCCTCATCATGGGACCGAAAGGTGGAACTTGCTTCAGATTTTCTACAATAGTCTCATGCCGCAAGACAAATGTATGCTTGATGCCGCAGTCGGTGGTAGTCTCATGAACAAAGGGGCTGCCGGTGGGGACAAGTTGGTTGATGACATGGCTCTCAATCAAAGCTAATGGCACAACTCAAGTGAGACACCGATATTCTACAAAGAAGTGTGAATGAGGTGAAGGAGAATTTGGAACTAGTCGATGCAATTGTCGCTTTGAATCGCAAGATCGATCTTCTAAGCGTAAGTGCGGTAAATTCTATCCCTCCTCCTTATTCAATTTGTGGTGGTACATACCATTAAGCAATTAATTGTGGTGTTAGTAATGATGTTATGGATGTAAATTCCATTAACCAAGGTAATTATAGACCAAACAACAATCCATACTCTAATAGCTACAATCCGGTTTGGAGAAACCATCCGAATTTTTCATGGAGGCAAAACGACCAAAGTTACCACAATGCCAATTTTAATGCACCAAATCAAGGGTATGGTAACCAAGGTCAAGGTAACCAACAATCAAAGTCCAATCTTGAATTGATGTTGGAATCGTTCATGAATAATCAAAACCAAAAATTCGATGAGTGGAGTAGAAAGGTTGATTTGTTGGCAACCCAAAATAAACTCCTTGAAACACAAGTTGCCCAAGAAGCATCTTATTTTACACACCAACAGGGTATGTTACCACTAAAACCTGAAAGTAATCCAAAGGAAGTCAAGGCAATCACACATACACTTCGAAGTGGCAAGAGGTATGATGATCCACCAATACCCGATGATGCCTACGTGAGGCAACAAGGTGAGAAAGACAAAGATGAGCACATCTCCACACAAGAGGATCAAGCCTCAAAGGAAGCACAAACTCCAAACAAGGTAAGTACGGAGGTACCAAAGTACATACCTCCACATAGGTACGCACCTTTTCCTCAACGCATACCTAATGAAAAAACTGAAAAACAATTTGGTAAGTTTATTGAATTATTGAAACAATTGCATGTTAATCTACCATTGACCGATGTAATAACCCAAATGCCAATCTATACCAAGTTCTTTAAAGATATTTTTTCAAATAGGCGTAGATTAGAAGAGGTTCAGTTGGTAATAGCGCTTTGGTAATGAATGAACTACCAAAAAAGTTGGATGACCCCGGTAAATTCTCTATCCCTTGCTCCATTGGCAATGTCCAATTCAAACACGCACTTTGTGACCTTGGAGCAAGTGTAAGTTTAATGCCAAAATCTGTATTTGATAGGTTGGGGATTGGGGAACTTAAGCCAACTAGGATCACGCTACAACTAGCGGATCAATCGGTCAAATTGCCCATAGGTGTTGTTGAGGACTTACCAATCCAAATTGGAAAGTTTTATGTACCAATTGACTTTGTTGTGGTTGACATGAAAGAAGATACAATACACCTCTGTTGTTAGGTAAACCCTTTCTCAATACTGCAAAAGAAATTATCAATGTACACGATGGAATCATAACTTTAAACATTGGCGAGGAAAATATGACATTTGACGTTAGAAAGACCATGACATATCCATCTAACGATATTGGTGTTTCTAGTGTCAATTCTTTTGATAGGATGACAGATGGAGAAACCAAGGATGTCATCAAGGAAGTGCCCACAAAGAAGAGAAATAATCGGGCATCGAAAAGGGCAAAAAGAAAAGGGAAGTCCTCTGTCGAGGTCTCCTGCGGTCGCAGTACATCTCTGTTGCGGCTGCAAAACACTCAGACCGAGGGCAAGCAGAGAAGAGGCAGCACATCTTCAAGTATGTTGCGGGGGCAAAACAATCCATTGCGGCTGCAGTCCTTGAAGACAGAAAACACCAAGTCTCTGCCAGAGCCACATGCAGCAGGCTTACGACCGCAATACAAACTCTTGCGACCGCAAGATGTCCTGTCAGAGCCCAACAATATCAAGGCCAAAACATATTGCGGCCGCAAGAAGACCTCTTTCCCCCGCAAGAAAGCTTGCCAGAAAGTGACCCAAGTATGGAGGGTTAAAGCATCGCCAATCGAAGCTGAAATCGCACAATTCTCCACAGCAGGTGACACAACACCAAAGGAATACTTGAATGCAATCTCTTCGCAGGTAAGAACGGAGATCGTTCAATCTTCGCTAAGGTACGACCTTCCCGTTGAGACTTTTATTCACAAAGAAAATGAATTGCTGGTTGAAGGGATGGCAAGACTATCCCTTACCGATTAATTGAATGAATTGATGCATCGTTCGTCAAGCTACGACATTAAACAAGAGCTTCTTGGGAGGCAACCCAAGCAATTTAATTTTCTTTTTTGCATTTTCATTTTGCATTTAGCTTAATTTTGCACGCATATAGTTTAATTTTTATTTTTATTTTAGCACCAAATTAAAAATTCCAAAAAAATAAGAAAATCAAAATAGAAAATTACATTGCGGCCGTAATTTGAACGTTAGGGGTATTAACTCCAAGGGTTCCAACGTTAACCTTTGCGATCGCAAGCACCTCTGGTTGCGGTTGCAAGACTTTAATTAGGCACAAAAAATATAGCATCCAACGTTTACCCTTGTGGCCGCAAGCACCTCTTGTTGCGGCCGCAATAAGTCCAGATTTCTGTCTATATAAAGGATCTCAAACCCTTCTCTCGCTCTCTCATCTCAATTTTCAGCGAATTTTAATCTCTCTCTCTCTCACAACAATTAAACAGAGCCTTGTTCTAAATTTAGTTATTTTCTATAATCTCCTGATCATTTCTCTATTCTAAAATTCTCCAAATAGTCCTGATATTTCCAAATTCCAAGTCCCAAATTCAGAAAACAGAAGCAGCACTCCATTGCAGCCGCAAGAAGATCTTATGCGCCCGCAACAGAACTGCAGAAATGGGAAGTAAGGAGTTGGAGCAAGGACGCTACGCAAGTCGGGATTTTTCGCTACACTCTGGTTTTTATTGGTCTGGTCAGGCCAACCCAAGTTCCTCTACACTTTCTTATTTACATTCTTAGAGTTCGTAGCGAGTCTTTTGATCTGTCGAGTCCAGTTTGACCTTACCTTAGGCCAAAATGGTTGTTATGACTCGTGGCAAACAAGCCGCAACAGGAGACGACAGCACCACTCGCCCACACAAGGCAGCTCGTGTGGCTGAGGCGTCTTCCTCTGCACCAGTGGAGAGAGCGGTCCCCGAGATAGAGATGGACGACCTACCCCCGTGGGCCGGACTCCCTGTCGAGGAGTGGCCAAAGAACAAGATCCGAAACTATGGCATACGTTTCGAGAGCAGAACGATCGATAGCTCTTCGAGGAGAAGCTGTCGAATCGATACATTTACTAGCCTAGGTACGTCCATATACCCACACTACAGGACCTAGGCATCTTAGATCAGGTACGCGACTACATGTCGTGTATCGGTATTTGGGAGTACGCCATGACTCCCTATACTGCATACCGTACTATCACGTACGAGTTCCTTAGCACTTTCAGTGCTAATGGAGATTATACCATCTAGTCGTACTACCTTGACGGATACCGCTTCAGCATCACCACAGACGAGGTGGCGGCGATCATGGGATTCTCGCGTGCCGATGACTCCCTGAGACATCTACAAGGCGGGTTTCGTGGAGCAGCTGGCGGGCGCTCCCAAAGACGGCTACAAGGCGTCGCAGATAGCGCACCCTATCTTTCGCTACCTTCAGCGCGAAGTAGCCATGACAATCTTCCCAAGAGGCGAGACAATCGAGACGATGAGAGAGGCCGAGATGTTCTTCATTTACTCGATGATCCACATATGCACTCATAGGGCTGTCAACGGAAGCTCGTTAGCCCGTTAAACCGTTTCGTTTTGTGGTAGCGAAACGTTCGGCGAAACAGATTTTTGTAGCGTTTGAGTAACGAAACGGACAACAGATTTTTTGTAGTGTGATTGCTTACTGTTTTTTCTGTTTTTCCAATTTGATAGATGAAACACATGTGCAACATTTTAACAACCGATTTCCTCTTTTTATTTGTTCTTTTAGTTTCCTCTCTATGTTCACAATTTCTTCTCTATTTCTTTGTAGAAGACAAGTGCATTTGAGGTCTTCATATACTGAGTCTGATTCTGAGTTGCTGTTTGTAGATTTTTTTTGTATGAGAACAAAATTGTACTAGTAAATGACATGGTAAATGACCATTGCCAGTGTTTTATATGGGAACAAAATTGTAATGGTAAACATTCATACTGATTCTGGAACATTTTAATAGGCTTTTGTTTATTACATCTTTTGTGTGTATGTGGGGCTTTTAGTGAAGCATTGAAGTATACTTTGTGATGTAATATAAGTTGTTGTTTGGTTCTGGCACGAGTCATGAGATTTCAGTGAAAAGAAAAAACGATTGCATCTATTAATTGTTTTAATCGTTTGTTCCGTTTGTTCAAACGAAACGATTAACAAAAAATTTTCTTTCGTTTAATTCACATAACGATTAACGCAAAAAATATTAACCGTGTTGTTAACGAAATGATTAACGATACGACCCATTTTCGTGACTGTTATTCACGTTAGACACCCCTACGCACTCGGCCAGAGCTATGCCTAGACGTAGCGTTTTTCATGCTCTAGCTCGTGCTTTATGTCATTAGGAACACGCGTGCTGGTGATCGCTCCGTAGGGTACGATTTATCGTACCACTGCACACATGTTCGAGCGGCAGACGTAGTGGATAGATCTGTCGTATCTTCAGCAGGTGACGATGTTCGTCAGAGAGGGCGACCAATTGTACTTTTTGTACATAGGTCGCACAATTAGAGTCCCACTCGACACACCAGTGGACGACTCCGATCGCTTGACTTGGGTTATTCACCCAGACGTCGGTCCCGCTCACGTGGACGAGCCGCAACCACAATAGCCTTTGCAGATGGACCCATCAGTCCTCGACATGCTGAGGCAGATCCAGATGCAGCAGACGACGTCTTACGACTACATGACATCGTAGTTCGGTGCCCTTCACACTCACTACGATTCACTCTGCACCGAGTTGCCCGACATCACAAGCCGACTAAGACGTGTTGAGATGCAGCAGCGTGATACTCACGCCTGGATTGATGAGATCTCGGAGCAGCACCACACCATGGCTCACCGCGTGTCCGAGATGCATGACTACGCGCACCAGCAGGGATGGGTTCCCGACTTGGAGCCCGAGACATCACCCTACTATGTTGGCCAGCCACAAAGGACATCACGCTGCAGGCGCGCACCTCATGAGCCGTATCTGCATCGTTCTCCGCGTCAGCCGTCATTTATCACGGCTTTTGTGAGCTTTCTCATTCTCTTTCTATTTTCTTTCAGTTTATTTATTGCACCGAGTCGTTGCATTAGATAGGCTTGGGGGAGGGTAAATAGAGAACTGTAT
>CAXKVX010003136.1:0-37562 GCA_964058865.1 Eleocharis quinqueflora
CACAGACGCTCTTCTCCTCGGAGTATCAGACGTCTGATACCTCTACCAGATGTCCACCAGGACGACCAGAGACCGGCTTACTTCTTCTGCCAGAAATACCGAAAGCCGCGATTTCCCGCAAAAACACTATTCACCGAGATACGGACTAAATAAAATATCTTCGTGAATCGCAGTTATCCAAAATATGGAATACCGCTCTAACACAAAAATACTATTTTCCGAATTCCGTAAACAACCGTATACGAGAAAGAGAGAAAGTATATTTATCGATACGAATCCGAGTTAACGAGTACGAATCGATTTTTGGTGTATCTTTCTCTCTCCCTCTACCCCTCTATTTATAGTAAAATGAGGAGGTGCCAAATTACCAAAATTACCCTTAAAAGTGTGAAAGGACAAAAATACCCCTTATGGATAAGTTTGATGACATTTCATATATATCAACACTTTGATATTTTCATGCCACAAGTTGGCATGCCGACCAAATTTTTTTTTTTAATTAATTTATTTATTTTTAATTAAGATTTTAATTAATTTTAATTAAGGTTTTAATTTGATAAATGACTTTCATCCCAAATTCAAAACCATAATCAATAATTAAAATCTAAATTAAATATATATAAATATACATAAACATATAATTGTTCTCAACAATTATATTTCTCAGGGTTTGGTATTTGGTTGGTTGCGGTATGATTTTATACAACGTATCGTATACGTTTATAAATTCAACCGTTGTTTTTGCTTGTCATCTTATCTGACATATATAATTTAATCATATCATATATAATTAATTATAATCATCATAATATTAATTATAACTATTTATAATTAATCATTAAGATTCTCTGATTTAGCTCCTATGCGGTGTGACCCAATAGGATCTGTGTTATGTTGGTAAATAGAATTAAAACCATTTTAATTTCTATAATCATAGGAGGCATCTGACATATGCGCTATGACCATCCAATTACACAGACGATGTTGTACTTATGCAATATCACGATCCACTAAACATTTTAGTCGTGTTAATTCTTTCGTCTCACAGTATCAGATTAGTTTCAAGGCAGGTGTGTGTCATCCTTGCAAACTTAATCTTTTCTCAATCTTGAGCAGACTTATCAAATATAATTACTCTTGTAATTATACCGCATGCAGATAATCTTACTCTATCAAGGGGCCCAGTGATACTGTAACTCGTATCAAGATACGAGAGACAATAGTACTTTCAGTAAACCATCACTACCTTAACTAAGCTATGTATACCGAAAAGCTATCGTTATGACTGCATTTTACCGACAACGTTAGATAACAATCACACATACACATCTCTTAGTAGGAGAGATAAAATACCTCATACTTTAGAACTTAACACTGAATGAAAACATTAATGACACGTACACAATTCCATTTAATGTTTCATTCGAGGTCTGTCAAATACCATGTTCCTCTAACATGTATTCATGTGATTAAAACGACATCTCATGTCTATGGTTTGTAAAACTTAACCATCTTTTAATCCACATTCTAACCTTGTAACGGTAAATTAGTGTTCTTGCTAATTACCTTGGTTAGAGACTTTTAAGAGTATATATCATCTGTATTATGAAGTTTCACAATTCCAGTTATTGACTCAAGTCAGATAAAGGAATGATTCATAAATTCAATAATACTCAAGGTAACAAAATGACATTTTAATTAATCACTCAATTCATGAACAAAGCTTTATGATAATTTATCGTATTATTGACTTCTAGATTATTACAAACTAACAATCTCCCACTTAAGCTAGAAGCCAATCATCGTAGGCTCTAGTTACACGAATCTCTAAATTTCAAAAAATCTCATAGATCTAAAGAAAAACTCATAACCAATCTTCTATGTGTCTCAAACCCATAGAAGCTGTATGCAATTGGTGCTTGGCTTGAGGAAGAGGTTTCGTGAGTGGATCAGCTGTGTTGCTGGCTGTGTCAACTCTACATATCTTTACATCACCTCTATTTACGATTTCTCGTATCAGGTGATAACGTCGTAAAACATGCTTGGATCTCGAGTGCGATCTCGGTTCTTTGGCCTGAGCTATAGCTCCATTGTTATCACAATAGAGGTCCACAGGTCCTTGAGCACTGGGAACCACTCCAAGTTCGCTAAGGAACTTCTTGATCCAGAACCCTTCTTTTGCTGCTTCGGATGCAGCTATGTACTCAGCTTCGGTTGTTGAGTCTGCTATAGTCTCCTGCTTTGAGCTCTTCCAGCTCACAGCCCCTCCGTTGAGTATGAACACGTACCCGGACTGTGATCTCGAATCATCTCGATCAGTTTGGAAACTTGCATCTGTGTAACTGTTTATCACAAGCTCGGAGTCACCACCATAGACGAGAAACATATCCTTAGTTCTTCTTAAGTACTTAAGGATATTCTTTGCAGCATTCCAATGCTCCATGCCTGGATTAGCCTGATATCTACTCGTCACACTTAAAGCGTACGAGACATCAGGACGAGTGCACAACATGGCGTACATGATAGAGCCTATAGCCGAAGCGTATGGCACTCTACTCATTATGCTTCGCTCATCAGTTGTCGAAGGACACTGAGTCTTTCTAAGCTGCGCACCATGATTCATTGGCAGGAATCCTTTCTTAGAATCCTGCATGTTAAACCTATTTAGCACTTTGTCAATGTACGTGCTTTGACTTAATCCTATAAGTCTTTTCGATCTATCACGATAGATCTTTATGCCTAGTATATAGACAGTCTCGCCTAAGTCCTTCATTGAGAACACTTTCTTTAATGAAGACTTAGCCTTTTGCAACATAGGAATATCGTTTCCCATTAGGAGTATGTCATCTACATATAAGATTAAAAAAGCGATGGCACTCCCACTAGTTTTTCTGTACACACACGGTTCTTCTTCGCATCTGACGAAGTCAAACTTTTTGACTTCTTCGTTAAACCAAAGATTCCAACTCCGTGACGCTTGCTTCAATCCATAAATTGATTTACGAAGCTTGCATATCATCCCAGCGTTCTTTGGATCCTCAAAACCCTCAGGTTGTGTCATATACACATCCTCTTCTAAATTTCCATTTAAGAAGGCGGTTTTGACATCCATCTGCCATATTTCATAATCATGAAATGCGGCAATTGCTAGGAGTATCCGAATTGACTTAAACATAGCCACGGGCAAAAAAGTTTCATCATAATCAACTCCTTGAATTTGTTTGAAACCTTTCGCAACCAACCGTGCTTTGTATACAGTCAACTTACCATCCATGTCTGTTTTTCTTTTAAAAATCCATTTGTTTGCTATGGGTTTCACCCCATCAAATGGCACAACTAGGTTCCACACCGTGTTGTCATACATGGATTGTATTTCGGATTCCATGGCCTCTAGCCATTTATCAGAGTCGGGCCTATTTATTGCTTCCGCATAGGTCATAGGATCTTCAGTATTATATACTGAGACCTCATGCAGTTCCAAGTACCTCTCGGGTGCTCGGACTGTCCTTGCAGACCTACGTAGCACTTGACCTTCAGTTTGTTGAACTTGATCTGCAACTATTTGCGGATTTGGTTCTACTTCAACTTGCATTGAAGTACTTGAGCTCGGGACTAGAACCTCCTCCACAACTACTTGTGGATTTGATTCTTCCAGATGCTCTTCAACCGAAGTATCAAGTGGTGGATTAATCTGATCTCGTTCAGATACTGTATTGTGTGATGTATCTCGAATTTCTTCAAGTATTACATTACTCCCACTACTTCATTTTGCGAGAAACTGTTTCTCCAAAAATACACCAATACGAGCAACAACTATTTTGTTCTCGGCCTGGTGATAGAAGTAATATACTTTCGTTTCCTTAGGATATCCTACGAAAAAGCATTTGTCAGACTTGGGATCAAGTTTGCCAGACGTCGGACGTTTGACAAATACTTCGCAACCCCATATTTTAAAATAAGACATATTTGGGGCTTTCCCAAACCATAACTCGTATGGAGTCTTTTCTACTGACTTAGACGGGACCATATTTATCGTTCGTGCTGCAGTTTCTAGTGCGTACCCCCAAAAAGATTTCGGAAGAGTGGCATTACTCATCATAGATCGGACCATGTCTAGCAGGGTTCGATTTTGTCTCTCAGAAACACCACTCCATTGTGGTGTTCCTGGAGGCGTGAGTTGTGAAACTATTCCACATTGTTTTAAGTATGTTATAAACTCATGACTCAAGTATTCGCCTCCACGATCAGATCGTAAGGCTTTAATACTCTTGTTTAATTGATTTTCTACTTCAGCCTTGATTTCCTTGAACTTTTCAAAGGATTCAGACTTATGTCTCATCAAGTAGACATAACCGTATCTACTGTAATCATCAGTAAATGTGATAAAGTACGAATAACCATTTCTTGTACAAGTACTCATAGGTCCGCATACATCAGTATTTACGAGTCCTAGTAAGTCACTTACCCTTTCGCCCTTTTTGGAGAAAGGCGTTTTGGTCATTTTTCCACGTAAACAAGATTCGCACGTGTTAATTGATTCAAGATCAAAATTTCCAAGAAGTCCATCTTTATGCAATTTCTCGATGCGTTTCTCGTTTATATGACCAAGGCGACAATGCCACATGTAAGTTGTGCTTTCATGAGACGCTTTGAGTCGTTTATTAGTTATGTTGAACACGGGTTTTTCCAATTGCAATATATACAGACCATTCATCATACAAGAGTATCCATAATATAACTTTCTTTTATATATTGAGCAACTATTGTTCTCTATTACAAAAGAAAACCCATTCGTCTCTAAACATGAGATCGAAATGATGTTCTTGGAAATGCTAGGAATAAAATAAACATTTTCTAGTTCCAATACAAGCCCGCTAGGCAAATACAACTATATATTTCCAACGGTTATGGCTGCAACCTTTGCTCCGTTTCCAACTTGGAGTTGTACTTCCTTGTTACGTAATTTTCTCCTATTCTTTAGTGCCTGCACATTTGAACAAATATGAGCACATGATCCAGTATCTAATACCCAATCATTAATAGAGGTAGTAACGTTAATTTCAACAACAAATATACCTGAGGATGAAGCTTTGGAAACATTTTCAGACTTCACGTCCGCCAGATACTTCGGGCTGTTTCTTTTCCAATGACCCTTTACTTTGCAGTAAAAGCAGTTAGAGGCATCAGATACCTTTACCTTGGGAGGATTGGGTTTAGCAATCTTTTTCCCTTTGCCCTTGTACTTCGAGGCCACTTTCTTCGGTGATTTCTTCACCTTTCTTTGACCAGCCGGGATCATGAGGACAGATGTATTCTTCTTTATGTCATCATCTGCGATCCTCAACATCCCCTGCAACTCTTGCAGACTCTTCTCCATTCCCAGCATATGATAGTTCATTATGAAATTCGAAAAGCTGGGAGGGAGGGAATGAAGGATAACGTCCGTTGCAAAATCTAATTCCAACGGAGCGTTCATTTTCTGCAGCTGCTCAACATCGCTTGTCATACGAAGCATGTGAGAGCTGATAGAACCACCTTCATTTAACTTATGATTAAGTAGGGATGTGACCACTTTATATTTCTCCGCACGAGCCTGCTCTTGAAACATGTTCTTGAGCTGCTCGCACATCTCGTAGGTCTTAGTGTCCATGAATCGACGCTGCAATTTAGGAACCATAATTCCTACCAGGAGACTTTGTACATCAAGCTCATCATCTTTGTGCTTGTTGTACAAAGCGATATGATCTGCTTCGCCTCCAGCAAGCCCAGCAGGGATTGGTTTGTTCAGAACATAATCCTTTTTCTCGCGTCTTAGTACGATGGTGATGGCACGGAACCAATCAGTAAAATTTGATCCGTCCACCTTCAGAGTTTGTTTCTCGAGCATGAAACGTAGTGAGAATGACGATTCTTTAGCCATATTTCTACAACGTAAAAAGTAAAGATTTTAGCTTTGTTCATGTTATGTTCTATTTAAATAATAAAACTCCCACTGCAAATTTGTTTTATTCCCTTTTGCAGTAGGACCAAGATCCCTATTTTCACTAATATAAGAGTCAGCTGTTACGCATAACCCGGCTATTAGTTATTTTAGGTAAGCCATCTTGCTAATCACAACTCTTTGCGATTCTTGGTTTCGTTAAAACATCGTATGTTTTTAACGAAGACTTTGCCCCAAGCCCAAAACGTTTTTGGAAATCATTGGTAAGTAACCTCACTCTACCTGGTTCGTTATGTCTTACATAACCCTTGACCACCAAAGGTAAAAGGCGACACCTACTGAGTAGAGAACCGTCAACCGATGAACAATAGTGTGAGAAGGATAGAGTAGGAAGGACATACTACTTAATTCGTGTGGGTTTGTTTCTATATATATAAAAATCGCAAGCATTTTAAAAAGGTATGTCAGATAAACGACCGAGGGGATCCACCTCTAGTTTATCTTTGGCATCAGAACCTCTTTCATATGCTTAACGGTGCAAGCTTCACTAAAAAGGTATGTCAGATAAACCACAAAGGGTGTCCACCTTCCGTTTATCTCTAACATCAAAACCTCTTTCGTAAGCTTACTTTTGTTTTTCTGTTTAACGGTGCAAGCTTCACTAAAAAGGTATGTCAGATAAACCACAAAGGGTGTCCACCTTCCGTTTATCTCTAACATCAAAACCTCTTTCGTAAGCTTACGTTTGTTTTTCTGTTTAACGGTGCAAGCTTCACTAAAAAGGTCTGTCAGATAAACCACAAAGGGTGTCCACCTTCCGTTTATCTCTAACATCAAAACATCTTTCGTAAGCTTACGTTTGTTTTTCTGTTTAACGGTGCAAGCTTCACTAAAAAGGTATGTCAGATAAACCACAAAGGGTGTCCACCTTCCGTTTATCTCTAACATCAAAACCTCTTTCATTAGCTTACGTTTGTTAAGCAGTCAGTTCTTTAAACTAATTGTAAGACACTCTTATGGATACGTGAAAAACCGTCTGCCAGAAATATCATCGTGAGTTCCTTCACAAATCTATCTTTGACATCACACTCTTTCACGTTTTCTTGAAAGTGATAAATCTCATTTATACAATTCATAATATCTCGGTAAATCTCAATTTACGTATATACTTGGTCCGGTATATCATTTATCAGTTTCTAATTCTTTATCTCGCAGCAATGCTCAGTTCTCTTTTATACCATTTAAAAGCACATAAACAATTTATATGATTTTGCAAATAGATATTTTTTCCAGTCCATAAAGCAATTAGTAATGTGACAAAGTCCCCATTTGGGCCTGATGTCGTATTATGGAAAGGGGCTCCCAGGAAAGATCAGGGTCACCGGGGACCTTATTAGTTCTAATCTTTCCTAGACAGAACCTTCTTTCTCATTGTACGCGCAACAGCTCTTACTTTGAGTACTTTATTGCTTCATCACACTCCTCAATTTACTTTACTTATCCGAAGGTTTTCGAAATGCGAAAGAGTTACATTTTGCCATTTCAAAAACATCTGAGTAATTTGGTAACGTGATAAAGTCCCCGTTTGGGCCAGCTAATCAGGACACGTAAAAGAGATCAGACGAAAGAGTCCTAAGACACCTCTCATGTCATAACCTTTATCTCTTACGGGTGGAGATTAACAGTTCTTACTTTGGGTACTCTATTGCTTCATCACATTCTTAGATATACTCAAACGCGGTTGAAAGTGTTATAAAACGAAAACTTAAATAAAACATACAGAAAGCTTAAATCACATTTAACTTTCTCAGTCGGTAAAATCGAACCGAGGAAATCTCATTTCATTTCGGTTTTGGACTTAAGCTGCAATTCAAAGAATTAAACCGATGTGCGGTATATGCACCTAATTTGCATAAGTTATAACTTTTAGAAAATCAATTAGCGGGAGAGCCCGGTGCTCTGATACCACTGTTGGGTTACGAACAGTTCAAAACCCGTCAATTGGCCTAAGCAGCGGAAAGACCGTAAAACAAAAATTTTACGTCTGACTTAAGCCGAGGATTAAGCGGGGTATGTCGGATAAACCACAGAGGGTGTCCACCTCCCGTTTATCCCTAACATCAAAACCCTACTTAATCCTTAAACGGATCTACTCCTTAACTGAATTTTAAAACTTTAATCTACTTACAAATTAAATAGATTAATATAACATTAATACCTTGATCCAAATTCGAATTGGACCGCAGAAGACTCGGACGGCCGAATCACAGACGCTCTTCTCCTCGGAGTATCAGACGTCTGATACCTCTACCAGATGTCCACCAGGACGACCAGAGATCGGCTTACTTCTTCTGCCAGAAATACCGAAAGCCGCGATTTCCCGCAAAAACACTATTCACCGAGATACGGACTAAATAAAATATCTTCGTGAATCGCAGTTATCCAAAATATGGAATACCGCTCTAACACAAAAATACTATTTTCCGAATCCCGTAAACAACCGTATATGAGAAAGAGAGAAAGTATATTTATCGATACGAATCCGAGTTAACGAGTACGAATCGATTTTTGGTGTATCTTTCTCTCTCCCTCTACCCCTCTATTTATAGTAAAATGAGGAGGTGCCAAATTACCAAAATTACCCTTAAAAATGTGAAAGGACAAAAATACCCCTTATGGATAAGTTTGATGACATTTCATATATATCAACACTTTGATATTTTCATGCCACAAGTTGGCATGCCGACCAAATTTTTTTTTTTAATTAATTAATTTATTTTTAATTAAGATTTTAATTAATTTTAATTAAGGTTTTAATTTGATAAATGACTTTCATCCCAAATTCAAAACCATAATCAATAATTAAAATCTAAATTAAATATATATAAATATACATAAACATATAATTGTTCTCAACAATTATATTTCTCAGGGTTTGGTATTTGGTTGGTTGCGTTATGATTTTATACAACGTATCGTATACGTTTATAAATTCAACCGTTGTTTTTGCTTGTCATCTGATATGACATATATAATTTAATCATATCATATATAATTAATTATAATCATCATAATATTAATTATAACTATTTATAATTAATCATTAAGATTCTCTGATTTAGCTCCTATGCGGTGTGACCCAATAGGATCTGTGTTATGTTGGTAAATAGAATTAAAACCATTTTAATTTCTATAATCATAGGAGGCATCTGACATATGCGCTATGACCATCCAATTACACAGACGATGTTGTACTTATGCAATATCACGATCCACTAAACATTTTAGTCGTGTTAATTCTTTCGTCTCACAATATCAGATTAGTTTCAAGGCATGTGTGTGTCATCCTTGCAAACTTAATCTTTTCTCGATCTTGAGCAGACTTATCAAATATAATTACTCTTGTAATTATACCGCATGCAGATAATCTTACTCTATCAAGGGGCCCAGTGATACTGTAACTCGTATCAAGATACGAGGGACAATAGTACTTTCAGTAAACCATCACTACCTCAACTAAGCTATGTATACCGAAAAGCTATCGTTATGACTGCATTTTACCGACAACGTTAGATAACAATCACACATACACATCTCTTAGTAGGAGAGATAAAATACCTCATACTTTAGAACTTAACACTGAATGAAAACATTAATGACACGTACACAATTCCATTTAATGTTTCATTCGAGGTCTGTCAAATACCATGTTCCTCTAACATGTATTCATGTGATTAAAATGACATCTCATGTCTATGGTTTGTAAAACTTAACCATCTTTTAATCCGCATTCTAACCTTGTAACGGTAAATTAGTGTTCTTGCTAATTACCTTGATTAGAGACTTTTAAGAGTATATATCATCTGTATTATGAAGTTTCACAATTCCAGTTATTGACTCAAGTCAGATAAAGGAATGATTCATAAATTCAATAATACTCAAGGTAACAAAATGACAGTTTAATTAATCACTCAATTCATGAACAAAGCTTTATGATAATTTATCGTATTATTGACTTCTAGATTATTACAAACTAACAAATAAGCACTCAATACAATCTCTCAATGAGTTTAGAATAATTATGATCAATGAGATTGAGTCTTTGAGCCAAGGTTTGGCTATGTGTTTCAAGCTCAATAATGGTGGAATTAAGGATTTTGCAATCTAGAGTTGTTGTGTAAGAAAGGGGTGAATGGTCTCTTTTATAGAGAGCTTGAAACACTTGCATTCTTGGCTGAATTCAGTTAAAATGTTATACAACGGTCCAAAATGTTACATAACGTTTTGCCTAGAATTTGATCGTTAGAGCTGTCAGAATTCGACTGTTACATTATCCAGATATTTTATGAAACGTTATACAACGTTCCGAAACATTACATAATGTTTTATCAAAATATCTGAACAACAGCTGACATAAATATGACCGTTATTTTGAAATCAGTCTTGCAAAACGTTATATCTCTCTGAAGCGTTATATGTTTTATCAAATTTAAGACATATGTTTTGTCCATTTCAAACGTTACACAACTGAGAATTAGCAGTTTAAATTGTACAAAACTGAGGAACGTTACATAACGTTTCACAACGTTATTCATTTTGAATTGTACAAAACTGAGGAACGTTACATAACGTTTCACAACGTTATTCAACGTTTTAGTTCAAGTTGTTGCATATTGAGTTCTATAATCGTTATGTAACATTACGTAGCGTTATATAACGCTATATGACAATTTTCTGTTTTTGGCTAGATTTGACTCAGTCTCATCAATTCAAAATTATTTTAAGCTTAAATAAAATTAATCTAGCATCTAAATATCTTAAGATCTTCATGTTTGATTATTTTGAGATTCTTTCTTGTTTCTTCTTTCTTTCTTTTTGCTTGAATTAAAACCTAAACAAAGTCTCACAAAAAGGTGTTAAATTCAAATGTTAGTTTTGCAAATCGACAAATTCGAAATATTGCTTGATACAACAAATTGGTCATTCATTCTCATTATGACAAGATAAAAAGTACAAACTCATGCATAATCATATATTGACTTAACGACTAGAGCTAGAATGTTTTGAAAAATTCATATATTTTTCTTGAAACTTTGCATGCATATTTTTAGTTATAAAGTTCAAATGATCAATCAAACTGTTGAATTTGATTTTTATATTGAAATTGTTTTCTCTCCTCTCACATCCTCGCGGGAGCACACCCTGAAGGGAGACGACACTGCATGAACAAAAGTGCATTCATTAGTCTTGCCAAAAAAAGGAAAAAAAAACTGTGTATTTGTTAGAGGAAAATGTCAACAGCTACTGAATGGATAAAACTGACGACCTTGGTGTTTGATTGCATGAAGAAAGGTTGAGGGTTCCATTAATTCAAGCCCAATTAAAGTTGAGATTTTCAGATTGACAATAAATTTCTATACTGATGAGAACTTTCTACAAAATATAAACCAGCAGCCATCTTTTTTTTTTTTGTAGAATCATCTACTGTCATCAAATTCTGAAAATTGAAGACATGCTTAACACCGTTGGTTTTCCATATCTAGGTATGTTGCTTGAAAATATGAAGTAGTTGCTTATTTCTTTTAAATAATTTGTCCATAGAATAATTCAAATGGCCAGGTAACTGGTTTGTTTCAGTTTTGAAAACTCTGATGGAGATGTTTAGTGTCCCATCTCCTGAAACAAGATCTAAATAAAGATTATCTATTTATTAACTTGATTTACTTTTATGAAAATAATCTTGTTCAGCAACTATGTTTTTATTTTATTTTATTTTTTATTTATTTTTTTATTTTTTTACTTTATGTTTACTCAAAGACTAATGCTTAAATAAATTACGAACACATAAAAAACGATTGATTCAAGAGACGCAACAACAATACACAGTATACACTCTATAGTCCGAAACAGAAACATGTTGCATATTATCATAGAAATAAATGTGAAACGAGAAGAATATTATCAGGAATGGAATAGAGAAGAATAGAGCCGGGAGGAGCAATATCCAAGGAGCCATCAATTTCTTTGGAGCTTGTCATCTTGGTAACAGAGGGCGATCTTGGCTCTTAGTTGATAGAAAAAGCTAAAAAGTATCAAATCTAAAGCCAAGTTCAATCAGTTCCAGATTGGATTGCTGATAACAAAACCGAATTGAAAATTGGGATGACAGTGGCCTTTGGCATTGAATGAAAACTTCCATTACAAAAAGGTTGTAAAAAAGCTCGAAAAGCTCTTGTAATTGTTATTTTAATCTTATCTTTACAATAGCATGGCAGTCTCAAAAAAAAAAAGGCTGATGTCTACCTGAGAAAGGCCTTTGTCTTTCCAGTATGCGAGCATTAATGCCCGAACAAACAATCAACTTAACAAAGCAATTTTCAAATTGCCAACCAAGGGAAATTTTCTCACTCATCACTGCCAGCTAGCACAAGGTGGTCTCCATCCCTTATGACAGCAATATCATTGATCTCAGAGCCATCCGTTGTCAAAATCTTTGTCAGTGAAATTCCAAATCTAGTCTCACCTAGCTTCAGAAGCTCATCAATTGACTCTGGCAAAAGCACCAATTGGCTTGCACCTTTCCCTTTCTGTCGACAACTTATGGTAACACGTGCTCCACAACGACCAACCCTCTGATTGTCCACAGCTGAAGTCACCTCACCACGCATATTGTTCTGATGAGCCAAGGAAAGTACACCAAATACAGAGTTGTTGAAGTTTGCTCTTTTCAAACTTATTGTGCCAGAATTATCCTCCATCTGCCTTATTGTTGCAGAGTTATCCTCCATCCTCATTTGCCGCAAAACTGGCTCGGATTGGTATCTAGTAACTGACCCCGGAGTAATTTTGGTACGTTCTGCCTCGACGCTCTGTTTTTTTCTAGCTTCAAAAATATATTTTATCTCCTCGTTACTTTGCTGGTCGGCTAGCTCTCGTTGGGTAAAATTATCATTATCGCATATGTCCATATCGCATCCATTATCTAATAAAAACTCAACAAATTCAATGTTGTTATCAGAGACTGCTTTATGCAACGCAGTCTTTCCCTCTTTGTCTTTTGCATTCAAATCAACTCCGTATTTTATTAGGTTTTCAAGTAGGTCTTTATCCATTTGTTCCACAGCAAAACATGTATAGAAACCACTATTTTCAGCTGAGAGAGTAGCTCCGTATTGAATGAGGAGTTGGGCTACAGACTCATGGGATTTAATTATGGCCTCCCCTAACGGAACCCTTCCGTCATCATCTGCAAAAGGATTAGGAAATGTGTTTCATCATTAACAAGAAAACAAATACTACATGAAATACTATGACATGCTGAAAATTTTCCCATTAGCTCACTCTGTATTTACCCATTTAGAACATCCTGTACAAGATAGAGCTAACAAAAATTATCATATAACCAACACGTGGTTCTCTTACATTAACAATATAGGGTAGTTGCAAGCTTTGCTAAATTATATCTGGTTTGTTTACATCTGTTCAGATTAATCTATTTAGATAACAATGAGCAACAGTCAAACAAATGATATCATATACCATGGACAAACCTTACGAACTTGTTGCATATCTGAATCCTTGAACTATACTATAAATAAACCCTAAGAGAAGTTTGCACAATCAGAGGTCAAATACTGACACGTGCACAGGAGGACCTAAACACCGGAGCAATTGATAGTGCAAAACAAATTTGTATGAAGATGTGCTGAGTGAAGAAACTGTATCTCAGGTACCAATCACCAGATAAATTGAAGGCAATCATACCGATGATGAATAAACAGATAAAGCAACATAAGTTCTTAAATGATTCTTATCTGACCTCTGCAATTTGGATCAGCACCAAACTGTAATAGGAGACGCACACATTGCTCATTTCCCATTGAAGCCGCTATATGCTATTGAATTGTTGTTTGCATTAAAAAAAATAACACAGTCAAACAATGCTGAAATTAAGCCCAACATAATATATAAATGAATAGTTTCAACAATGTTGGGCAGCTAGAATATAACTTTACACTAAATATTTTACTTTCTTTAATGTGCCCAACTTATAGGTCCTTCTTTTTCCTTCCTATCAAGTTTGGTTTTGACATTCTTACCAGTGCCGAGTGATTGTCATTGTCACATTCACCGGGATCCAGGCCCCGTCTCAAGAGCTGTTGCAATAACGTAACGTCGCCTCTACCCACAGCAAATGTAATAGTGAGAGGCAAATCCAACCGTCCTCGTGTCACCATATTTTCTATCTCTTTCAACAAGGAACTGCTGATTGCTAGATCCATAGTTGTGTCTTCTTTCAGGTGCTACAAAAAGATTGCAAGTTGTAAATAAAAACTAAGATGTAGAAAAAGAACTTGGATTTAGAAAGTAAATGTAGTCAAAAGCTCAATTCTCAGAACATACAATTCTGGTAGATGATTGATTTATACCCAAATGTTGCATGTAGCATAATTATTCCACATGATTATATGATTATTCCTAGAAAAGAATATGTTAATAGGAAATTCAAAGTGAACCTGTACCAAGGGACAAATGCCATGTACAACAGAATTTGGAGGGTACAAAATTTAACTGTACAAGGTTACTTTAAACAAAAAGGACCTGTAACTAAAGTAGGTGTTGGTTTATGGATTGTTTTTGGCGAGGGGGTATATGCAAAAAAGTAATATGCAAATACTTGCTTAGAAATTTACAGATAAATATAGTCAGGTCTTGAACATTACACTAAATGAAGGAGTTTGCTCCCTTGCAAAAACTAACTTAAAGGTAAAATTATATGGTGTCATAAAAGCATAAAACTAAATTACATAGTTATGTCTCTACAGCTAATATTCTTAGTTTCCCGAGTATACATGACAAGTCAAGTAGTCTCAGGAAACTATATGCATATATGAGCAAAGCTAGAGGTGGCAGAACCCGACCCGACCCGACAAACCCGCCCGACCCGACCCGACATGAACCCGACCCGACCCGATATTTTGATAAAGTCAAACTACCCGAACCCGACCTGACCCGACCCGAGATGATCCGTAACCCGAGACGAAGCGACACATGAGCGACCTGAGCCCGACCCGACCCGACCCGAGACGACCTGTAACCCGAGATGGCACGACACATGAGGACCCAAGCCCGACCCGAGACGACCCGTAACCCGAGATGGAGCGACACATGATGACCCGAACCCGACCCGACCCGACCCGACTTGACCTGATACAACTTGTAAATTGATCTAATTATATCTTGCCAACATCATAATCTAATTTTACTAACAAATTAATATCAGAGAAAGTCAAAATTTACTTGTACAATTCAATAACGCGATTTGATCTTTTCCGATTGAACTTAAAACTCAAAATAATACTTGAAAGTTGTCGGTGCAACCCGACCCGGTCTCACCCGACCCGACCCAAGACCCGAAAGTTGTCGATGCAGCCCGACCTGAAACCCGACCCGATCTCGCCCGACCCGACCCATCACCCGAAAAAGATCGACACAACCCGACCCGAAACCCGACCTGACCTCGCCCGACCCGACCCATGACCCGAAAGTTGTCGATGCAACCCGACCCGAAACCCGACCCGACCTCACCCGACACGATTCCAACCCGATTTTTATAAACGGTCAAACTAACCCGACCCGACCCGGCTCGACCCGAACCCGCCCGACCGACCCGACTTGCCACCTCTAAGCAAAGCTAAGATAATATGCATAAAACACATGCTTTCATCTAATGCAATTTTGATCATTAGATCCTTGTCAAGATTCGTGCTAAAAGTAAAGAAGGAAGCAAAATTGAGAAGGACACCAAAATCGAGAGAGTTAAAGTGGTTTTTTTTTATTTTGGCATGAATCTCAACAAGGATCTGATGGTCAGAAATTGCATAGGATGAAAGGGTGTCATATGCATTACCATAGCCTTGCTCTAATAATATTATTAACTTAAATTGACAATTGACTGATAAGAAACCTGAAGCAAATTGTTGATGATTTTGGTGCCGTCAACCACATTTGACTGAATCAGATTAAGAAAGCTAGCTCGGCTGAGTCGTAGCAGCTGGCTCAATGTTCGCGTCCGAACAGTATATAATTGGGGTTTGTAACAAAGAACCCCTATTTCTCCTACCAAATCACCATTTTTTGCTGTTTTTACAATCTGCATTTTAATTTAATAATAATGTTTCAAATTGCCCTCAATTTCATTTGTCTATTTTGAAATTTTAATTTTAAAAATGCACACAACAATAGATGCTTACCTGTTCACCATCTTTATCGAAAATTAAGTCCTGAAAAAAAATTCCGAATCACTGAATCTGATAACTAATACTATAAATAGAAAATTATAACTTGCTGAACTTCATTAAATATTCATATCACTTGCCACTTTTCCGGTAACAATGAGGTAAAAGTCTGTAGGAGCCTCATTTTGCAAAATTACATCTTCTCTTGGAGCAAAATATTCAGCTTTCATCTCAGCAACCTAAGATTAATAACTAGTTTAAACCACAGGATTATAAAAGAAAAGCAAAGTAATACATCTGCATTAATATTTTAACATCAGTAAGTTCATCCCTTTCATTATTTCTCATACAATTTTAGTTGACAACTTAAAACTTTATGGGGCCAATAATGCCTAAAGAGTAGAGAGTGGAAACTATTTCTGCCAATTCCTTCAAATTAGAGAGGTACATGTAACATACCTATTTGAGAAAGTGAGAAATGTCAGACAGAAGTTTACAAAAAAGAGAGTCGAACCAGTTGGAAAAGAAGGTCCTTGGAAACTTCTTTGAACAAATAAACATGTTGAACCAGGTCGTAAAATAGATGGTGAGATATGCTCGACCGAATAGCCTTTGGCAGTGCATCCAGCGTCTCTTGCTGCTGGAGCCCTTCTGAGTCGGTACGAAACTTCAAGCTTATGTGGGATAACATCTGCTCTTGAAGCCGTACTGGCAGGTTGTTTCTTACTGCAAAACTCATGGCTGCTTGGATTGTATCTCTCTGTTATTGAACACAAAGGACAACCAAATGTCAATTCTTAAAAAGACATCTTATCTCTGCAAATTAACACTCATTTTATTATGTTTGTAAATAGTGATTTGACAACGGGCCGGGTCAGTCCAAACCTGCCCAGTCCAACGGGTTGGTCAGGTCGGGTTTCCACGGGTTCAAATTTTGTAGGCCGGGTTTCCATGGATCGGCGAACCGGCGGGTTTGAGGCGGGCCGATCTGGGTTGGACGGGTTTTTTTTAATTTAATGGGTTATTCTCGGGTTGGGACGAATTTTGCACGGGTTTGGACGGGTTTAGGCGGGTTTCGGCGGGTTTGGGACGGGTTTTGGACGGGTTTGGGATGGGTTGATGGGTCGGGTCGGTCCGGACCGGTCCAATCCCGGGCCAGGTTTTACTTGGGTTTTTCCAAAAAAGTTTGGCCGCAACCCGTCTTTGGCCCCCCGGTTTTTTTTGGACGGGTTGGGCGTCGGGTCGAGCTAGGCCGGATCGCGACCTCGGGTTTCCCGGGCCGGGTCGGACTCGGTCGGATTTTGTCAAATCTCTACTTGTAAACCAGACCCAAATCCTGGTGTTTACATAAAACATATAAAAAGATAATTGGTCATTGATAAATATTACCAACTTCTAGTGAACTAGTTAGGCCAACGTAAATCAAGATATGATTATTACACCTTACAACCCTTAATACCAAATTCTTAACATGTCAACTAGGCACTAGCAGATAGTGTAGTTAAGTTTCAGCTCGATTAGCGCAAAGACGAACCTTAGTTAAGTCAAAATTGTAAGCAGCTAAGGATTATTAAACATTGTCTGTCAGACTTGCTTTAAGTTTTTTTTTCATTTATTTGTGCAAATTTAAAAAGCCTACTAAACAGAAGAAAAGATTTATAGCCTATTTAGAAGAGGGAAATCAGCAGTGTTACCTTAAACTGAGTTTTTAAATTTGAAATATCTTTTCTCCATACAGTAATTCACAAGTAGTAGAAAAATTGTAAATGTTATTTTTTAAAGAAAGATGTTGGTGTTCAGATTGTTGTCAGGATACTTACATATTTCCTTGTACGGTTGGTTGAGTGTACGACCAAGTTTGTCATATTACCAATCAAATAGGCTGTGAGGCCAAGATTGAAGAGCATGTAGAAGATGTTAAATATTTTTTCACCATTGTTCTCTGCGTGCAAATCACCATAGCCAACTGTGGTGAGGGTTGTGATTGACCAATACATGGAGGTGACGTATCGGATCCCAAGGGTCTCATTATGAAAATTGGGCATGGAATTACCAATCCAGGTCATCTCTGGATTATTATAACGATCTGCTAAGAGGTAATAAAAACAACCAGCAGAATGCACAGCAAAAAGTGTTACCTACACCACGAAGAGAAACAAAATTTATGAAAAAAAAATCAAATAGCTATGATGGTGTGGTTTAGAAGAAAGGAAGTTTGATATATCATAATCTCTTACAAAAATGAGTTTGGCACATCTGACCCAGAAGTAGCTAAAATCCCGGTTTTTCTCCAATCTATAGGAGTAATAAAAAAAATATTAGTGTTAGGTATTTTAATAAATTTCACCATATGTCTACTTTGTGCAGATCAATTAGCACTAATAGATTTATTAGATACATCGAGTATTTTGTCAAGAACCCAAGCTAACTTGCATCTATTTCTCTACAAGCCACAGCTCATTTGTGCTTCCATTAAACTGGTTGCAAATCCAAACACTCAAAAAAGGATCATATGTCAAGTTTTTATCCCAAACTCAAGAAAAATGGTAATGGTATCAACTTTGGTACCCTTTGTGTGGAACAGACTGCAGGTTAAAATACCCCTAACATAAGAAACATGACCAATTGTCCCCTAGCCAGTATCGTTACAATCTCCACCAATCATCTCAAGCAAATATTGTCCCTCAGAAATCAACCGCCACTAAATCATGTATGTATGTCCACTAGGGGAAAAAAATGAATATACTTTTGAGGTTTTCTATACTTACCTAGCAAACAGAGCACTAACCCTTCGGAGCCGCCACAGCCTCAATAAAGAAAAGAAACCATAATTCTTAAGCTTTCCTGGCAGGACCTTTCGAGCAAGCTCGGACGGGGTGGTGGATATGAGATCTAGAAAGAACCAACTCTTTAGATACTTGCCCGCAATATGCGTGTGGCTGTCGATGAGAACAAAGGAGCTGCGGTCAAGATAGGCCACAAAGAAGGTGAGTATTATGTCGATGAAAAAGAAGCTGTTGACTACATTGTCTGTGATGGCAAGTGCACCATTCGCACGGTGGAGGAACCCAAACTCGAATGGGGACACCCATGCTGTGTATCCCACCAAGACAAGTAGGAACACCTTCCATACTCTGTTAAAAGACAAGAACTTGGATTAACACTTAATATAATGACGATATCTTGATAATTAGTGATGGCAACCATGTAGAATAGAGAGTAATTTTATTTTAATCATAACATATTTAATTATAGATCTAAACTTTGGGCAGAGGAACCTAGAGAATCTGCATCGAACATACACAATAATACTCTGCCTCTATATTTAAGTGATTTGACCTTTTGAAATTGTCGGTACTGATAAATGTAATAAATGTCTAGTTGATATCATGAATTTCTTGAGAGAGGGTGGGGGTAAAGACATGATGGGGCTTATGTATTTAAAGTGCCCCAAGGTCAATTGCCCGTAATAAATAAAGGAAAAAAAGTAAAATGAATCATTCAACTGCCAGTGGACTTAACACGGGTTTTGTTTCTTCGAGCAGTATTGGGGTATTAACCATTGGGCGCAGCCCACATTCATTTTAGTAAAATTTACATATTTTATAAGGGTTATCTTTTCATTCGTTGAAGAAACTTTTGACTATAAAACCTTCCCATTTAGTACCAAAAAAGGTTCTTTGTTAAGAAAGCATAAGTTCTGGTGGTTTATAAAGAAATTAAGAGAGATTTAAAAAACAAAAAACAATACACCACTTGAACTTACCTCTTTTGATAATGTTAAGACTTGAGAACATCCAATATCTTTATCAACTTAACAGTAACAGAAAAGTCTTGGGGATTTTGTACGAAACTGACCGACAACACAAAGCACCCAAATAAAAGACACATGCACAAAGAAATGAATGAATGATTTTATATCAAATCAAGCATTAGTCGACACTACAAAAATAGTTTACTATATACAAAGGACAGATGGATAGTCCAAAATCATTGGTCATGGCATTTAGTAACTACAAATTTGTAAGCAGAAAATTGCACGTTAACCACAAAAGATCAAGGAGACCTTGAGAAAATGAATGGTTGAATTAAAGGCTACGGAACTTGAAATTAGTTTCAATCAGATCACCAGAATCTTGCCTTTCTCCTACCCCTTTGCAAACTCAAAAAAGATAATAGAAACTTCCAGAATGGCATGCATCAAACAAAAACATTCCAGAATACTAATTACTGAAAACTGAGATATCAACGAAAAAATTTCTCGGTGGACCAGTCAAATGTGCAATTAAGAGATCTACAAGAGGTTTTGGAGGGAAAGGTGCATATTGTGTCCCTGGCCCCAACTCTTGGGTTTGGAGAATGCCAGGTTTTTTGGGCGTAATTGAAAATTAAGCATTGCTTGTTTTCTATGTTTGACTTCAAATATTTGAGGCTTGATTTGTACTGCTTTCAACTGTGCTTGGTTAGTTAGAATAATGAGAAGCTTTGTATAACTACAGGGGCTGATGTCAGAGGTTTTGTCAACATTTGGTACATGCAAGTGCCAAACTATTCCATTCTTGACAATTTGTATTCCAATATAAATTGGTGAACTTGGTCCATTTTTTTTAAATAGAAGGAATGAGAAGACACCATCTTTTTTAACCATAAGAACAAAACAAAAGGTGTCTGCAGAGGACACAAAATATAGACAATAGAAAATCATCTAATAAAATAACAATGACATGCATTGAAGTTAAGTTGTTTAGTTTCCCTTAACTAGTATACACCCATATGGTGCAAGTATATGGAAGTACCATAATTTAGTGTGTGAAATCTCTCTCCAGGCAGTCTGGCACACACACACAAACACATGTATATACAGTCAGTATCTAAGAAGGCCCTTTTTACATAATTCTATTTTCCCATACATAATTCTACTTCTTTTTATATAATCTCCTTCCCAGGAATTAAATTTTAAATGAAAATCATGCTATACAGTCAATATATAAGAGCATTAAGCATGCAAAGTCAATTTACCATGTTAGGAGGACATTCCCCGATTTTTTTCAAATTCATCAGTAATGAAAGAAAAGAATAGACAACCAAAAATACTTTCATGAGGTTTCTCATGTGAGCTCCCACTGTCATGCATTCAAGAAGAGCATGAAAAAAAGAACCACCTAAAACCAGGAAAATTCTGAGAATATGCAAAAGTATACTCTTCAATTTCACATGATAGAAATAAAAAAGAGAATAAAACAACTAATCTAATTAACTGACAGCTTCCCGCTCCCACCCCCAACAACTCCCTTCCACAATCAAGAAACAGTTCTGTATCGAAGCCGGCACTCCCAAGTCCCAACAACCCATTTTCATGAAGAAAAAAACATGCAAAAAGGAGAGGGAGAGAGAGAGAGAGAGAGTTCTTTGAAAAAAGAGACAGATAGTTCTTTGAAAAGAGAGAGATTATTTGTTATTAGTTATCATGAGTTTGGGTAGCTTGTTGATTATTCAATGTTTTTGTTTGACTAAAGTTGATTATTCAATGTAAATCATGGATGTTATTTTGTTTATTTAACGAAATTGGCTCCAACAATTTTAAAAAAAGGAGATAATTAGTGGGACCAGCTTTTTTTTTAAAGAGGAGAGAGTGAAACATAATGAACAAACCTGTAGTAACGATTGTAAGGAGAGATAACTAATGGCTTGAGGGTAACGCTGCGATGGCTCTTCGCGCCAAGGGAAGGCAACATGCCACTCGCCAAGCTGTAATGGCTCCCATCCCTCGAGAGGAGATCCGGCTCCGTCGCTCGAGACCAGCACACGGCGGCGCCAAGCCGAAACGTCGACACCATTATCGTCGATTTGCACCACACAAATTCAATAAACCTCCGTCAACTCGAATTCTTCAAGTCCCAATTCCAACTCCGAAAGAGGAGGTTCTATCGGAGTCTTTTCACGCGAGGCCTTCCCTGATATCCGAAGGCCTCGGGCTGAGAGAGAGAGAGACAGAGAGAGAGAAGAGAAGAGAGAGAGAGGGAAAGAAGGAGACGACGCGGTTTTCAAGTTTGTTAATTGATTATTGAAGCAGGGATGGCAAAGTCGACGGTCGGAAGGGAATTGCAATTGCGAAATGGAAAATAAGAATAGATGGCCTGTGTTAAATTAGGCCTTCAATTTCGCGGCTTTTAGTCGGTTTTGTTTCGAGGGGATGAAACATGAATGGAAGTATGGAAATGGAAGTGCTATGACTTTCGAGCGCTGCTGCGCTCATATATACTTAACAGTTTGGTGGGCCCACTCCATTGGGGATAAGTGATGTGGGCCCAGTTTTCTCCACCGATGCATATATACTTCAATATTTAAACAGCGATGCATCTTTCTTTTTCACTCGGAGTTGTTAAATAATTATCATATTAGATTAGAAATTTAATCTTTCTATTTCAAATTTTTATATCTTTAGAATTAAAATTAAAATTTTTTAATTATCACATCAACAAATATTAAAATTAGATTCCTAGCTTTTTAGGAGAGAGCGTCAGCGCTGCGAGATACCGATCAATTTTAGCAAATTATTAAGCCATGTAAGAGTTTATAAATTTGAAGCAAAATTTTCAAATATGAAATTTTGAAGCAAAATTGCTAAATAAGAAACGCATATATATCCCTGACACTGATTTACACATGAGATTAGAAACTCTGAGAGTTTCAGGATGGAGATGCTCTTAGGGACCAAAATTTTAATTCCTTAGATTTTTTTTACTAATTGAAGAGGTCTGTAAATCATTGGATCAATGAATTTTCTACTCATTCAACAAAATAATAAAAATTCTAAAAAATGAAAGTTTTGGTCCCTAAGTAGATTTTAGTATGAACAACATTTTCAACGATTTAGATCAATTATTTGCATTTTAAAGTTTGATATATGTGATCGCAAGCACAATAGAGCTCGTGCTTCCGTAAGCACCCTAATAATTAACAAAGAAAAAGATTCAAAGGCATTCACTGTGTTTCTATTTTGCTTCAAAATTTATACTATCCATCAAATTTGGGTCTTCAAATTTAAATCATTAATTATTTCTTGATGAATGGTATAAATTTGAAGACAAATAAAGACACACGTAAAAATAGAGGCATTTGGAGAAGATTAAAAAGTATATTTCATTAATTTTATTTTTTTATTGGAAACTTGACCGAATAATAATAATCATAATTTAAAAAAAAAAAAATCAATTCTCATTCTTTCTCTCGTTACAATGAGCCTTACTCCAAGAGTACCTGTTTATTTCGCAACCCATCTGTCATGACAAAATGTCATATTCGACATATTTGACCCAGAAAAATGAGCATGAAATTGAATGATTGCATGCTTATTCATGACCATTTCAGTCTAGCCAATGAGCCAATGGATACCTACAAATGTAATCATAGTAATTTTTAAATAAAATATACATTAATATATTCATTGAACAACTTGAGTCTACATTAATAAATTTATTAAACAACTCAAATTCTAAATGAGTTTACATAAATATGACCACATAAGTCTAAATAATCATAATTCAACAAATTTATAGACTACATGTGAAATAAGATTCACAATCATCAATATATTCATTAAACAACGAATTTGCACTAATAAACTTATTAAATAATTCAAAATAGATGTCTAAATCATCATTGTTAAACAAATTCATCGGCTACATGTGGAATAGACGCACATCTATTACTCAACCTAACTCATCAATAGACTATAGATCCGACCTACTCGATCTTATGTAACAACGGAACTAGTGGACATAACAACGCGTAATGGATATTAAGTATTAACAAACTGGTGGGTTAATGAATGAGCGCTGCTAAATTGAGCGTAATTTTTTATATTTTGAAAGCAGCGACGCTTACTGTAGCACTCAAAATTGCACTGATTGCTTCCCAAATATCAAAAATTGCGCTCAATTTATCGCTGCTCCTAATGAATTGTATTGGCATCTATCGGTACTTGCTCCCTTTACCTTCTATTCATGAACTTTTACATAAAAGGTCAGAGAAAGAACGTTTTTAACAGATAGTGTCAACTGTTCCTTAAAAATATCACAGAGAACTAAGAACGCAATTAATATTTGTGACACTAAGTTTTTTTTCTAAAATGTAAAATTTGTACTGCAACCTTAAGAGAAATGTACGGAAGTTGAAAAAAAACTTGAAAAAATTTAGAAGCGCGAGTATTATTTGCGCCTTTATTTTTCTATGAAATTTTCAGAATGTACTTGATCATATTCGTTGAAAAAGTTTATTCTATGATCCTCTATGAAAAATTTCCCCTATTCAAGCAGCATGTTAGCACGGGATGGATAGTTGATTCTCCACTTCATGGCTTTCTTGAAAACAAAATTAGAAAAATATGCTTATGATAAGAAATAGTTGCTAATTTATGTATCACAACATTTTCTTCAAAAATATGCTCTGAAACTATAAGTTTAGAGAGAAAAAATACGTCAATATAGATTTAACTTGAAATAATTATTAAAAATATACCTCATGCGAAACATTTTTCCTCTTCACTAAGAACTTAATTTGACTCTGCTCTTGATCAGACTCAACCGCGAACGGAGGGAACCGGATATGCTGCTCGTAAAATCCCGACTTGTTTTCTGCTTGTTTCGATTTGGACCGTTCAAAACTCATCTAACGGCCAAAGCATCTGTCCCCTGAATCAAATCACAGCCATTCGTGACGGTCGAATCGGAACAAGCAGAGATTTTACGAACAACAGATTCGGATCCCGAACGGAGGAAGAAACAAATAAATACTTCCCATTCTCCCCCTTCCAATCAAGAATTTGCCCTTTTTTACATTCAAATTTGTGATTCTACAAGTATATATTCATCTCATAAAGAAAGTAAATTAGATTTCTATGTTCAACCTGACTAACCAGATTAAGTCAATTGATCCTACCGATCCAAACCGAAAATTGCGGGTTCATTTTTGTGTGCATGGTAACGATTTTTATTTTGCCAACCCGATATTTAATATGTGGGTATGATTTTAAAATAAAATACGAGTAAAATCCAACTGATATTTAAGATTTAATTAGTCTATTATATTTGTAGTAATAAAGTTTTTTGTTGGATTTTGTAATTAGGTACAAGTTGTTGACGATAAAAACTGATTTGTTATTTTTTGTCAATATTTTGATTTTTAGTTTTTAGTACTAATTGATTCTAGTGTGCTATTTAAATTATTTCTAATTTTCATTTATTAGTTTTATTATTATACAAAAAAATTGTGTGAAATAATGAAGTTTGTAAAATTCGCCAAACAAGACCCAGTAAACAAGATATGAATTTGGTGATTTTTTTGTTTGATTGGTTACAGATTGAAAACACTTCAACCTGAATGATATCTAACGAATTGAAAATCCATACGAAATCCGACCAAACCCACCAGCTTACACACCGTTCTAGTCATTTAGTCAAATACTAATACTAAATTCATAGTAATCGGCCTCTCTACAGTCACATTTATCATCAAAAAGTACAGAATGTTTGAATTATATATGTAAAAAAAAACAAATGTATGAATCATATTTATTTGCAAACAATTTATATATTTTTTTTCTAAACGTTCATACTATGGAAAGGTCTGGAGGTGTATGGATGTTTTTTTTAAGAAATATCTAATATCCTTACATCACTGTCACTAGTAATTAATTAACTCTATTATTGATATGATGTATGACCTGTCGTAATGAGTCATCGAATGTATATACTAATAGAATTATTAATTTGAGTATCTAAATAAAAATAAAAAAGTCAAATTGGTGAATCACACTATATAGCTTAGGCTGTCAATGGCAGATGGATGTGGACAATTGACAACAGGATAATATTTCGTAGATACCACATTTGATATCAATTATCGATATCAATTTTATTATGCATCTTTAGTTGAATTATCGTGCACGTTATTTGAGTTATTATGCATGTTATATCATAATTATTTCAGTACAAAAAATAACATGCATAATAACTCAAATAATGTGCACGATAACTCAACTAAACGTGCATAATAAAATAAATAACATGTATAACTATTTCATTACAAAAAATAACATACATAATAACTCAAATGATGTGCACGATAACTCAACTAAAGATGCATAATAAAATCGATATGAAATATGATATCTATCTATCACAATTGTATTGCGCCAACTGGATCTTACATGTTTGCCCTTTTTGGATGTCAAACAAGGTGGTACAAGCGTTATATATACATCAACTTGATAAATTATTAATTAAAAATTATTAATTATACTAGATTTTATAATATATCTATGCTATAGGTAAATCAGGATAGCTCTCAGATACAAGTAACGAGAGTGTACGGTCTGTGCGATAGAAATGCAGCAGCAGCCTTTTTCTCAAAACTGCAAAATAGAAAGTCGGCCTCAGAAGCCTTGTGGATAGTTCTACGCGGCTTCAACCAAACAATCAGTACACAAGACATTCATTTTTTTATTTATTAAAAGCATGATAAAATAACAGCACAATATCGGCAAAATAAATCAAGGTTTTTGGCCCTGTTGAGGTCTCTTGCAACTGAAGTAAATTTTTTACAGTCGCAATTGACTTGAATGCAGACTTGACAGAAAATCTTCCAATTCACATGTGGTCGCAAAGATGGACTATTGCGACTGCAATTAAACTGCTGAATTCCCAGCAGATTTTTCCAAGTTCTCTCTTGATCTCTGCGACCGCAAAGGACACCCTTGTGACCGTAAGTGTATTGCAGATTTTTCTATTTTGCTTGGACTTTTGATCAAAACTTTTGATTTAGTCCAAACAATATTTCTAACTTTACATTAATATTAGTTTTAGTTTAATTAATTATAACTGATCCATTAACATTTACAATTAATTCACATTAAACTCTATATATATTCGTACCCAGAGACTTAACGAAATATGTATTATGTCTTGTATAAATTAATCACATTTACGGCATATCTGATATTACTCATCGTAATATAGGTGATAATATGAGATATATTAATCATATAACACGTTGTCCAAACTTTATTTATTGAATTTGACGTCACAACTCCAAAAATCTCTCACATGGACAAGTGTGATCCTTTTGATTATATATATCTGTGAATCTGCAGATTACTTTAACTTTTATGTCTTTCTTTTTGTACTTCTTAATCAATTAGGTCCATCAGTTGTACCAACAAGGAACTTAAAGCGATGTCGTCACATTTTTTCTGCGTGGCTATCTCGACTTAAATCATAGTGCCAAATATAACATGGATTACATGAATTATATTATGAACATATAGTTCGAAAATTACACGAGAGTATGATTATACATGCCTATTTCCAAATGGATCACTCTTAATCTTTATTTTAGTGAGATCAAAACTTCAAAGAGAGAAAACAATGAGATTTCGGAATGTAACTTGCATATATCACAACTTGTTGCAAATTACATTAAACAAACATTTCCCCAAGATCAGACTACTATATTTTTCACAAACTTTGTGGATATGAAATTTGTACTTTTATATGTCCTATTTTTAACTCATTGCTTCGTACTCTCTATTTTATTCTACTAGGAAACTTATATAAAAATAATTTTGCTTTATTATGTTTCTAGTATTATTATGCATGAATCATTTATTGATACAATATAACTTAAACGATCTCTATACTGAGTTCATTATATGCAGTAAGATGACATCTTTATAAAATCATGCATTTAATCCAGAAATCATATTTGATAGGACCTCCGAAAAAATTCCAACTTCTGATACGTTAATATTATTCTTTTGTTCATTATAAACGTTATAAATTCTTTAAGATCTTGTATCTGCATTCTAAAAGATCTTATTCTAAATACTTTTATTCTAAGTGTTTTCTTGATCATGTCGGCATATAACACGATATCTTTATGTGTATACATCAACATGTTTTATGCCTATAAGGCATATAAATACTTAGACTTTGTTGTTTTTAAATCGATCAAGGACATTTATCTTAATCTTTATTCTTTATTTACTAAGACATATCTTATTTCTGTTTTACTCCCACATAATCTAAATAATATGATTTATCAAATATGACTCTAGAACCAAATGAAATCACAATTTGATAATATTTTATTGAAACCCTTAATTGCATAGATATTATTTTCTTTGTGCAACTTATAAACTTAATAAAAAATTCTTAAGTTGCATCTTATAGATTGTTTCGTCTATATTACTATTTTAGAAACATTCATCCTTAATATATATTTAAAAATTTAAACACGGTGCCATTAATCCTTTTAAAGAATCTTCAAGGAAAAATTCTTTATAACTCAAATCTTATATATGAGAAACTTTTTCCGACAAAATTCAACTTTATATTTTTTCAACATCACCATTATAATTTTGTATTGTTCAAATTTTCATTTGTATCAAAACAAATCTAATACTTTAAGATAATGAGGAAAGATATTCAATTTGTCATAATCAGTAAATTGTTTTATCTTTTTGTATATAAGATAACTAGTTTACTTTCGAGAGTACATAACTATTTCTCTAGTCATGTTTTATAGGAAAAACTTGAAAACATGACTTTTACTTGCAATCTTCTCTCTAGTAAATTGGGCACTTGTACAACATTTCTTTTAATATTTCCACAACCGAAAAATTATCATTAAACAACACAAATACCTTATTCCAGAATACCCACTTGCGTTAATATCATCGCAAGAAGCAAATCATCTATTTGGGTCTATTTTGAGTCTATATGTGTTCTTAATGTACCGTGGAGTATTTACCTGAATAATCATCCAACGACACAAAACATCTTATTCCAAAACACCCACAGGCTTATAGCCAATATCATTGCAAGAAACAATACGTCTATTTGGGATTGTTTTGAATCTATATGTGTTGTTGTTAAGTCTCTTATTTGAGGTAGAGTTTATCTATTGATAAAAGATTTATTTTTCGAACAAGATCAGAATTTTGGTCCTCACTAGTTTTGACACGAAATTAAAATAAAATTAGAGTTTTGGCCCAAGATTTTATCATAATTCATGCTTTTCTTTTCGAAAAATAATTAATATATTTTAATAAAATCTTATATTTTATCATATCTGCCCCCACAAACTCGATACCCTCGAAGAATTTAGTGTCTTTATCTAATATCTCAATTATTTATGTTCTGTAGGTTTGTAATAATCTTCAAATATGTCTTTAGTGAGAAATCATACATGTTCAAATGACAACTTATATTCCATATGTACAATTCGTACATCTTTAATATTTTGTTTAAAGAGTCCTTGTATGTCATATTTGTGTGTTATATGATATTTTATTGTATATATGTGATATTTATGATGTATTGTACGTATGTGATATTTGTTATATATGTGAGTTTGATGCTTATTTTCGATATATATTGGTATATTTATTTTGATATATATGTATCTGTGAAATTAATTGTGTATTGATATTTGTTTTGATGTGTTTGATTGATATATATTGGTACATTTGTATTGGTACCAATTGTATAGCTAACAATTTGGGGCTGGCCACAAAAAATTAGCTCCATTAAAAAAATATTATTAATATTATATCGGATTTTACAAAACACCCGCTAACAAACCTATGCGATTAAATATTATTTAAAAACTATTATAGCGGACCTTGCATAACAACCGCTATAATAGGTGGCTATTATAGTGGTCATACTGTAAAGCCCGCTATAAAAACTAGCTCTATTATAGCGGCATTTACCAATGGTCCGCTATTATTGATATCTATTATAGCGGATGTTCTGCAATGTCCGCTATAATAGACTGTACCTATTATAGCGGACTTTTTAAATATGTCTCCAGAAGTCGCTATAATAGACTTTATAAAGCCGCTATAACAAGTGATTAATAAGGACCTATTAATCACTTGATCTCCTCTTAAATAAACAAGTTGCTAATGTCAGACACGTGATATATATGGTGTGATGGTGGTGCACTGGTGCGTTCTAACACTGACCTCAAAAGATTTGCTGTTGATATCGTTTGAGATGGAAAAGTACAGAAGACAATGTAAATTGAATCTGTATATATGATTTGTTTCTTTTCATTCCTTTTTCAACAATCGAACATGAATTAGTACAAGATTTATGGAGGACACATCCTCTGGTCGATATGATCTATCCATGATCTTGATGCATGTGTCAAATTAATGCTGCATATATAGACAGCCATTTGAAATTGTTTGGTGTAGTTTTAGATATATATATCTGATAAGAAGAGTGTCATACCAATTACCACATATGCAAATTTTTATATAATGCGATATATATAGCGACATTTTAGCATTAAATTATAAGCACTTACTAACGTTCCTCTCTTAATTGTTTCCCTTAACAATCTCCCGTTACTTGACAATTTTTTTAAGCTAATTAGCATTTCGCTAGCGCTCTACTCCGCTAATTAATGTGTAATTCACTAATTCTCTATATTCATGATTTATAAATCGATCGGATCGACATCATATCATGCTAAATGATCGCGTTGCCACTAAATGTGACCATGTGCATGCGAAAACAAAATCAAAATGGCATGATGCATTTGTCTGTCAGTAAAACTCAACTCATGAAGACCTTGAAAGCTAGCAAATTATGTAACGCAATGAGAAAAAAGAGAGAGCTGATACGTAGATATCATATTTAATACCGACTATTGATATCGATTTTATTATACATCTTTAGTTTAATTATACTGTACATTATTTGAGTTATTATGTATGTTATTTTTTGTAATGAAATAATTATACATGTTGTAGATTTTATTATGCATCTTTAGTTGAGTTATCTTGCACATTATTTAAGTTATCATACATGTTATTTTTTATAATGAAATAGTTATACATGTTAATTTCTGTACTGAAATAGTTATTATGGTATACATGCATAATAATTCAAATAATGTGCATACTAACTCAAATAAATGTGCATAATAAAATTGGTATCAATAGTTGATATCAAATGTGGTATCTACGAAACATTATAAAAAAAAAATTAAAGTTTTCGGTAGCTTACTTTGCTATCTCACAAATCCAATGAAAAGTTGAATTTTGTTATTTCACAAGTTCAGTAAAAAAATTTAAATTAGTTACTATTCTGATTCGATGAACTAACTCCTGACTCAATTAATCGAACTAGAATTCATTAAACTTCTATTGGAAAAAGTCGTTCTTGAAATTTTAAGGATGTGTTTGATATCATTTCTTTCTTTTGAAATTAATTAAACAAATGATTTCGGAAGAGAAATTAACAAACACTAAATAAAATTAAGTGAAAGAGGATGATGAAAAGTGAAATAAATTTCTTTCATAGAATTGATGGAAGAATGTCAGCGACATTTTATTATTTTCTCTTTTATAGAAGTGCTTATTGTTCCTAAATATTGATATCAAACGTTTATTTGCTTTTGGTTTATTTTTGTTACTATAGATTGTAATGTGACATGTTGTATGTAATATACATGTGCTATCTATTTTTATGTAATTCAGAATGTTTCTGACAGTTTAAATAATATATTAGCTAGCAAACTCGGACTGGCCATTATAAAATATATTTTTTAATACAGAGACTAAGATAACAGTTATTTAATAAATTTCAGTTGCCTTATCTCGATTATTAATTTATTATTATTTTCTTTGACAACACTCTTTTCCGAACTATTCTTTATACTATTCACCAACTACCTGGACACCGACAATGACATAATCGTTGGACCAATTAATTTTTTACCGTTGACATATTTCTTTTATATAGTAGTTTCATTTTTATTTAGTGACACAGACAAATATGTGTCATTGGACCACACAAATTCAAAGCCTCAAATGGGATATTTACAAATGTCATGCAATTTGAGTATCATTTAATACTTATTGAATTTAATACATTTTTTATGAAGTATCGTATGACATTGATATCGTATAAATTTGAAGCATAATCAATTAAATATATTTAAAGAATATTTCTAAAATTTTATTTTATTTTTAATTTAAAATTACTGTTACATTAAAAAATAAACGAGATCATGTGATTCCCACATTTTTAAATTACTATACTCAGATTACATTTTTGTTATTGTCTGAATCTTTCAAAGCGCGCAATCTAAAATTAGTAGATGAATGGAACACATAAATCATAGCAATTTAATTTATATTATTTTGGGACAAGAGCGACACGTAGGCAGGGGCGGAGCCACTAAGGTCTAGGGTGGGTCAGGAGCGGAGCCACTAAAGTTCAGGATGGATCAGCTGACTCATTCTACAAAAAAAGTTTCAAAATTGATCATGTAGTTAGACATTTTTTTTTGAAAAATAGACTTATAATTTGAATTTTTTTAAAATATTCATGATATTGAACCACTCTGGAAAAAAATCAAAATGTTAAATCAATTTTTCTGAATCCGCCTCTGCACGTATGATACATATTTATTCGTTTAGTGGTGCATATATGCATCAAGTCAAAACTTGTTAATATGTCAACGCATGTCACACACAACATGCATGTTTAAATTTGTTTTCCTTAGCTACAATATTCTTGACGATAAGATAACCTAAATTAAAAAAAAATATTGGAAATGCTTTGTTAAAATTAGGGCCGGGAAAAAAACTCGTAACTCGTGAGTTGCTCGAACTCGACTCGAGAAAAACTCGGTTCTAACTCGAGTTGACAGAACTCGAGTTGGCATAACTCGAGCTGAGCCAACTCGGTTGACTCACGAGTTGAGTTCGAGTTGCCCTCAACTCGCTCAGTCCAACTCGCGAGTTGTAATATGTAAATAATTTGTACTTATTTAAACTTAAACATGTTTTATATTTGAATTATTTGCACTTATTTGCATTTATTTGACAAACATTAGTAGTAAACACATATTTTTTATGCTCTGTGTTACAGTTTTCGAGATGGTTGTCGAGTCACGAGCCAACTCGAGTTGTGGCGAGTTGAGCTCGAGTTGGTTCAGAAAACTCGAAATTGTTGTGTGTAACGAGCTGAGCCAACTCGAGTTGTGACGAGCTCGAATTCGAGTTGAGTCTGACTCGCTCAAACTCGACTCATATACAACCCTAGTTAAAATGAATAATTGAATAATGAGATAAATAAGTTTCATCCAAACCTCAACTACTTTTAATTATATATGCAATTGTGCTTGGTCATTGTCTTCGATCAATAAAAAAAATGAATATATATATGAATCAAGTAGCAGATCAAATGTTGATGAGATAATACAATATCGCATTTATTTGTAGTTGTGAAGGTCAACAATACAACTATTATATAGAGAGATTCTAGTTTGTCATCTATGAATTATATATGCGATCTAATTAAGATTAGTTCGTATTTTGATAGATACGTGTGTATTTGTGATCTCAGAGAGATTAATTTGTTTATAAGCAATTAACAAGAGTATTTGTCTTAAATATTTTAAAATTGACTTAAAGTTTCCCAGTAATATAAATAAAAATATCTCTCTCAATTGTAAAAGCACTTCTCCAAACAAATATTGTTAATGTAACTAAATGACATTAACACATAATATTGAATATGTGTCGAATAATTCACTAAAATGTGATAAGTGCAAAAATAATATTTGAGCAACACGCAAGTTAAATGATTTTTTTCGGTTCATAATATCTCTCATTGCTTGACACAGGTACGATTACTAGTGTATTCAAAATTTCAAATGCACAATGGCCACAAGATCGTTTCTGTAGTAGTGATTGAAGATTAGTACAATAAGAATTTTTTTTTGTTGTCTTTTTCGAAAAATAGACATAGCTAAAGGAAGAAAGACTAAAAACATTAAAATAAATCCTCCTTTAGCTAATTAGCTTTCTTAACTCATCTTAATTAGTTTAAGGGTAATTAATGTAAGGGTATTAGACCATCTTTTGAAATTTGAATTGAGCCTTGCTTACAAGCTAAGATTTGCTATGGATCTATTCTATATAGTAGAGTCGATAATATAAAATCATATCAAGACAAGTTTTAAGAAAAAATATTAATATAATACTAAAAGGATTATACATACATGGTGGGATATTCACTAACAATACATTAAATTAATAATAAGTAAAAATATTTCGGAATTTTGAAATTTGACTTTCAATTGTATTTATTATATGATGCACTTAAAATGTAAAATTTGATACAAATGTTATTGTATGTCAAATTATTTAAATTTATATATAACAACTCTACTACAAAATAGATCCATAATGTAATCAAATTAACAATTCACATCTACATAATCAAATTAAATATTAAATATTATTAAAATTACATGAAATTTAACACACTGTTACAAGACAACAATATATTTGTCTATATGTTTTTTGAATTAAATTTAGGTTTGTGGAAACATGGTCAAAATTCATTGTGAATGTCGATTTCCAACCCTGAAATTATCAAGCTAGGGAAACGGATTAGCTGCCATTATTTCGATGGCAGCCCGCTACCATTTAGTGACTAACATGTGAAACACACAAAATAATGAAACCCTTCTGAATTAAATCACAACCGTCCAGATTGAAGACAGCGGTCCAAATTCAATGACAGCAAAATTATGACAGAAAAATAATGACAGCACATGCGAATCCCTCAAGCTAGGTTTGCTTCAGAATTGTAAGTTGCATGGTGGCCATTGTCCATTAGCTAAGAATTAGACCATATGTGATATGTCACAATAATTGACAATACCATGTAACAACTAACAAGTAACAACCTCCACCAACATCCCTAAGGAGCCTATCTCTGACTTCACATAATACTAGTTAGTGTGTGTGACACTTTTCAAAAGGTAATTGGTATCGTAATAGAAAGTACTGAGCATGCTTCGGAAGTCGGAGCAGACAACATTGAAAATAACCTATGATTTATATTGTATAAAAGGTAGATTTGCCTTTTGTTTAAAAAAACAAAAAGATGCACCATCAAACCATAATGCTACTTTATTATCCTGGAAAGTCACAACTCACTATCTCATATCATAATTTTTCTTTTCAAACCGCTAATTTGTTTCTAGAAAATTCCTGATTCTTTATATATTTGAGAACTGAAATTTCTTTTATTTTTTTTCCAACCGCTAATTTGTTTCTAGAAAATACCGCATTTAATTAAACTCTATTTTACTTTTATTGACATTATGGATATTATTCCAGTTCAAAATAAAATTTTAAAACTAAAGACGGAGTAACTTTATGAAACAATTAAAAGTTCTAATTCTTTTTGTTAAAAACATTGAATTTCATTTATAAATACTCAGTTCTTTCTTGGAATTAACATTTTAATTATTTATATTGACAGTTTATATGTATTGGTTGCCTATTTGTAAATTTGGATCTGTTAAGAAACAGGAAAGGAGTTCAAGGCTTATTTAGTAAAGAAATAATACAGGTGTTAGAAAATATTTAATATTCAACAGAATCTTTGTAATTAGGCAAATCCAGCAATATGTAATTTAGTAATATAGCTAACGACTAGTAACACTACAAGAAAATAGACATTTTGTGGCGTAAAAAGTCGTCACTATAGAGGGAAAAATCGCCACTGTTGCCTTTTAATGACGACTTTTGATTGCCACGAAAAATCTTGTCGCTAAAAATATAATATGACAATTTCGTCCGCCATCAATTATAAATTTATAGACAACAACATGAATCGCCACGGTATATACGTCCTATGGTGACGACTTTTCTTGACACCGTAAATTTAGCTAATGGAGGTGACTTTTTATTAATGATAATATAAAGCGTCATCAATTAGTTAATCAGTAAAGACGATTTTTTTGTCACTAATTAAAATAGTAAAGACGATTTTTTTTGCCACTATTATTATTATTGAGACAATAGTAGTTGTCATCTTAAAAATTTACGTGGCAAAATATATTGTTATTATATTTAAATGCAAAGGAGACGATTTTTCATTGCCATATAAATATGGTGACAACTTTTTTTTTGTCTCCATTATTTCATATAGGACGATTTTATTTGCCACTATTATTCTTATTGAGACAATAGTAGTTGTCATCTTAAAAATTTACGTCGCAAAATATATTGTCATTATATTTAAATGCAAAGGAGACAATTTTACATTGCCATATAAATATGGTGACAACTTTTTTTTTGCCACTATTAGTCTTATTGAGACAATAAAAGTTGTCATTTAAAAATTTACATGACAAAATATATTGTCATTTTATTTAAATGCAACGGAGACATATTGTCATATAGGAAACAACGATCGCCATTTTATATTTAAATTTTTGGTGACAAACAATTTTATTGTCATATTTACTGTTTATAGCGATTTATTTTATTTGTCATTCGCTGAATTAATAATGAAGATATTTTTTATTTGCCAAATTAATAGCGATGATATTTTTATTTGCCAGTAACAAAACATACTGTAGCCAAGAATTATCCAAAATAATTCATATTTTTTATTTGCCAAATTAATAGTGACGATATTTTTCAATCACCCATAAATAGCCAAGAATTATCCAAAACAATTCATAAAATACATTCATCCTATCACATCATTCATAACATCCAACTAATCCAAACCAAATGCAAATTCAGAAACCACACTACAACACATTCATACAAAATATAAGACAACACAAATATTTATAGAGAAACACATACAAAACATACCATTCTACATTAACAATACTAAGCAAATTCTATATTCTGCATTCTACATTCATCCTACAACGCAAATTCAGTAGCATGCTTGTTGACAAGTCAGGGAGCACGTCCAGCCTATATGAAATAAAAGAAAGTCTTGAAGTGAGGTCATTAATTGAATATTTCAGTTTAGTACTGTAGCGGACAAGAATTACTTTTTCACCCAAGTATATAAGGTTCTAACTTTGACAACAACCAATTATAAATAAAACAATAATTTATACATTATATCTATACCACAAAACAACAACAATTCTAACAACAAAATGCTTAAAATAACTTAAATATCAATTATGTTATGTATATTAAAAATTCCAAGTGTCATCCTCATTAGTCAGTACTGATCACAATAGCAATGATCTTTATGTTTTTAGCAGCATATGGATAAGAAAGGCTGCATTTCAGAATATCTATAAAGTTTTGTCGATATTTAGTCTAAAACACTTCAATTATGTTCTGAATATCAACCGTACTGTAATTAAAAAGTATAAAGTCAGATCAAAGTTGTATACATACCATTAAGAGTGCAAATTTGCTAAATTTGTCATTGAACTCTTTCCTTATCGCCTCTGTCATTTTCATTTGCTCATCTTTGAGACGCGCTTCTCGTTCTTCACTCTCTTTAAGAATGCGTGCTTCT
>CAXKVX010003137.1:0-20286 GCA_964058865.1 Eleocharis quinqueflora
GCATAAATGCTTTGTGTTGTTTTCTTGATTGATAACCACCCATTAATGAAGTACTACGATTAGAAACACTTCTCATAAAAGTATAAGCGCGTTGTGGTGCTTTCTTGAATGGTTATCACCCATAAAAGAAGTACTCCGATTAGAAACACTTCGCCGAGAAGTATAAGCGTGTTGTGCTGTTTTCTTGAATGAAGTATAAGCGCGTTGTGGTGTTTTCTGGAATGGTTATCACCCATAAATGAAGTACTTTGATTAGAAACAATTCTAATAGATGCATAAATGCTTTGTGTTGTTTTCTTCATTGGTTACCAACAATAAATGATGTACTGCGATTAGAAACACATCTCTTAGAAGTATAAGTGCTTTGTGTGGTTTTCATGAATGGTTAGCACCGATAAATGAAGTATATTGATTCGAAACACTTCTCATTGAAGTATAAGTGCTTTGTGGTATTTTCTTGAATGGTTATCACTCATAAATGAAGTACTTTGATTAGAAACACTTCTCATAGAAGCATAAATGCTTTGTGATGTTTTCTTGATTGGTTACCATCCATAAATGAAGTACTCCGATTAGAAATACTTCTCAAAGAAGTATAAGCGTGTTGTGGTGTTTTCTTGAATGGTTATCACCCATAAATAAAGTACTTTGATTAGAAACACTTCTCATAGAAGAATAATTGCGTTGTGGTGTTTTCTTGCATGGTTATCACCCACAAATGAAGTACTTTGATTAGAAACACTTCTCATAGAATGATAAAGGGTTTGTGGTGTTTTCTTGATTGGTTACCACACATAAATGAAGTACTCTGATTAGAAACACTTCTCATAGAAGGATAAGTGTTTTCTGGTGTTTTCTTGAATGGTTATCACCCATAAATAAAGTACTTTGATTAGAAACAATTTTCACAGAAGCATAACTGCTTTGTGTTGTTTTCTTGATTGGTTACCAACAATAAATGAAGTGCTGCGATTAGAAACACATCCCATAGAAGTATAAGTGCTTTGTGGGGTTTTCATGAATGGTTAGCACCGATAAATGAAGTATATTAATTAGAAACACTTCTCATTGAAGTATAAGTGCTTTGTGGTTTTTTCTTGAATGGTTATCACTCATAAATGAAGTACTTTGATTAGAAACACTTTTCATAGAAGCTTAAATGCTTTGTGATGTGTTCTTGATTGGTTACCACCCATAAATGAAGTACTCCGATTAGAAACACTTCTCAGAGAAGTATAAGCGTGTTGTGGTGTTTTCTTCAATGGTTATCACCCATAAACAAAGTACTTTCATTAGAAACACTTCTCATAGAAGAATAAGTGCGTTGTGGTGTTTTCTTGCATGGTTATCACCCACAAATGAAGTACTTTGATTAGAAACACTTCTCATAGAAGCATAAAGGGTTTGTGGTGTTTTCTTGATTGGTTACCACATAAATGAAGTACTCTGATTAGAAACACTTCGAATAGAAGTATAAATGTTTTCTGGTGTTTTCTTGAATCGTTATCACACATTAATGAAGTACTTTGATTAGAAACACTTCTCATAGAATCACAATGGGTTTGTGGTGTTTTCTTGAATGGTTATCACCCATAAATAAAGTACTTTGATTAGAAACACTTCTTATAGAAGAATAAGTGTGTTGTGGTGTTTTCTTGAATGGTTACCATCCATAAATGAAGTACTCTGATTAGAAACACTTCTCATAGAAGTATATGTGTTTTCTGGTGTTTTCTTGAATCGTTAGCACCCATAAATGAAGTATTCTTATTAGAAACACTTCTCATAGATGCATAAATGCTTTGTGGTGTTTTCTAGATTGGTTACCACCCATAAATGAAGTACTATAATTAGAAACACTTTCCATAGAAGTATAAGTCCTTTGTGGTGCTTTCTTGAATGGTTATCACCCGTAAATGAAGTACTTTGATTATAAACACTTCTCATAGAAGCATAAATGATTTAGGGTGTTTATTGATTGGTTACCACCCAAAAATGATGTACTCTGATTAGAAACAGTTATCATAGAAGTATAAGTGCTTTGTAGTGTTTTTTTTAATGGTTATCACCCATGAATGAAGTACTTTGGATGGAAACACATCTCATAGATGCATAAATGATTTGTGGTGTTTTGTTGATTGATTACCACTCATAAATGAAGTACTCTGATAAGAAATACTTCTTATAGAAGTATAATTGCTTTGTGGTGTTTTCTTCAATGGTTATCACACAAAAATGAAGTACTTTGATTAGAAACACTTCTCATAGAATCACAATGGGTTTGTGGTGTTTTCTTGATTGGTTACCACATAAATGAAGTACTCTGATTAGAAACACTTCGAATAGAAGTATAAATGTTTTCTGGTGTTTTCTTGAATCGTTATCACACATTAATGAAGTACTTTGATTAGAAACACTTCTCATAGAATCACAATGGGTTTGTGGTGTTTTCTTGAATGGTTATCACCCATAAATAAAGTACTTTGATTAGAAACACTTCTTATAGAAGAATAAGTGTGTTGTGGTGTTTTCTTGAATGGTTACCATCCATAAATGAAGTACTCTGATTAGAAACACTTCTCATAGAAGTATATGTGTTTTCTGGTGTTTTCTTGAATCGTTAGCACCCATAAATGAAGTATTCTAATTAGAAACACTTCTCATAGATGCATAAATGCTTTGTGGTGTTTTCTAGATTGGTTACCACCCATAAATGAAGTACTATAATTAGAAACACTTTCCATAGAAGTATAAGTCCTTTGTGGTGCTTTCTTGAATGGTTATCACCCGTAAATGAAGTAATTTGATTATAAACACTTCTCATAGAAGCATAAATGATTTAGGGTGTTTATTGATTGGTTACCACCCAAAAATGATGTACTCTGATTAGAAACAGTTATCATAGAAGTATAAGTGCTTTGTAGTGTTTTTTTTAATGGTTATCACCCATGAATGAAGTACTTTGGATGGAAACACATCTCATAGATGCATAAATGATTTGTGGTGTTTTGTTGATTGATTACCACTCATAAATGAAGTACTCTGATAAGAAATACTTCTTATAGAAGTATAATTGCTTTGTGGTGTTTTCTTCAATGGTTATCACACAAAAATGAAGTACTTTGATTAGAAACACTTCTCATAGAAGCATAAATAGTTTGTGGTGTTTTCTTGATTGGTTACCACCCATAATTGAAGTACAATAATTAGAAACACTTCCCATAGAAGTATAAGTCCTTTGTGGTGCTTTCTTGAATGGTTATCCCCCGTAAATGAAGTACTTTGATTATAAACACTTCTCATAGAAGCATAAATGATTTATGGTGTTTCTTGATTGGTTACCACCAAAAAATGAAGTACTCTGATTAGAAACATTTATCATAGAAGTATAAGTGATTTGTGGTGTTTTTTTGAATGATTATCACCCATGAATGAAGTACTTTGGATGGAAACACATCTCATAGAAGCATAAATGATTTGTGGTGTTTTGTTGATTGATTACCACTCATAAATGAAGTACTCTGATAAGAAATACTTCTTATAGAAGTATAAGTGCTTTGTGGTGTTTTCTTCAATGGTTATCACACATAAATGAAGTACTTTGATTAGAAACACTTCTCATAGAAGCATAAATAGTTTGTGGTGTATTCTTGATTGGTTACCACCCATAAATGAAGTACTCTGATTAGAAACACTTCTTGTAGAAGTATAAGTGCTTTGTGGGGTTTTCTTGAATGGTTATCACTCATAAAAGAAGTACTCTGATTAGAAACACTTCTCATAGAAGAATAAGTGCGTTGTGGTGTTTTTTTGCATGGTTATCATCCACAAATGAAGTACTTTGATTAGAAACACTTCTCATAGAAGCATAAAGGGTTTGTGGTGTTTTCTTGATTGGTTACCACACATAAATGAAGTACTCTGATTATAAACATTTCTCATAGAAGTATAAATGTTTTCTGGTGTTTTCTTGCATCATTATCACCCATAAATTAAGTACTTTGATTAGAAACACTTCTCATAGTATTATAATGGGTTTGTGGTGTTTTCTTGATTGGTTACCATCCAGAAATGAAGAACTTTGATTAGAAACACTACTAATAGAAGTATATGTGTTTTCTGGTGTTTTCTTGAATCGTTACCACCCATAAATGAAGTACTCTAATTAGAAACACTTCTCATAGAAGCATAAATGCTTTGTGGTGTTTTCTTGATTGGTTACCACCCATAAATGAAGTACTATAATTAGAAACACTTCCCATAGAAGTATAAGTCCTTTGTGGTGCTTTCTTGAATGGTTATCACCCGTAAATGAAGTACTTTGATTAGAAACACTTCTCATAGAAGCATAAATGCTTTGTGTTGTTTTCTTGATTGATTACCACCCATTAATGAAGTACTACGATTAGAATCACTTCTCATAAAAGTATAAGCGTGTTATGGTGCTTTCTTGAATGGTTATCACACATAAATGAAGTACTCCGATTAGAAACACTTCTCATAGAAGCATAAATGCTTTGTGGTGTTTTCTTGCATGGTTATCACCCATAAATGAAGTACTTTGATTAGAAACACTTCTCATAGAATCATAAAGGATTTGTGGTGCTTTCTTGAATGGTTATCACCCATAAATGAAGTACTCCGATTAGAAACACTTCTCATAGAAGTAAATGCTTTGTGGTGTTTTCTTGCTTGATTATCACCCATAAATGAAGTACTTTGATTAGAAACACTTCTCATAGAATCATAAAGGGTTTGTGGTGTTTTCTTGATTGGTTACCACACATAAATGAAGTACTCTGATTAGAAACACTTCGAATAGAAGTATAAATGTTTTCTGGTGTTTTCTTGAATCGTTATCACCCATAAATGAAGTATTTTGATTAGAAACACTTCTCATTGAATCATAATGGGTTTGTGGTGTTTTCTTGATTGGTTACCATCCAGAAATGAAGTACTTTGATTAGAAATACTGCTCATAGAAGTATAAGTGTTTTCTATTGTTTTCTTGAATCGTTACGACCCATAAATGAAGTACTCTAATTAGCAACACTTCTCATAGAAGCATAAATGCTTTGTGGTGTTTTCTTGATTGGTTACCACCCATAAATGAAGTACTATAATTAGAAACACTTCCCATAGAAGTATAATTCCTTTGTGGTGCTTTCTTGAATGGTTATCATCCGTAAATGAAGTACTTTGATTATAAACACTTCTCATAGAAGCATAAATGATTTATGGTGTTTCTTGATTGGTTACCACCAAAAATGAAGTACGCTGATTAGAAACATTTATCATAGAAGTATAAGTGCTTTGTGGTGTTTTTTTGAATGGTTATCAACCATTAATGAAGTACTTTGGTTGGAAACACATCTCATAGAAGCATAAATGATTTTTGGTGTTTTGTTGATTGATTACCACTCATAAATGAAGTACTCTGATAAGAAATACTTCTTATAGAATTATAATTGCTTTGTGGTGTTTTCTTCAATGGTTATCACACAAAAATGAAGTACTTTGATTAGAAACACTTCTCATAGAAGCATAAATAGTTTGTGGTGTTTTCTTGATTGGTTACCACCCATAATTGAAGTACTATAATTAGAAACACTTCCCATAGAAGTATAAGTCCTTTGTGGTGCTTTCTTGAATGGTTATCCCCCGTAAATGAAGTACTTTGATTATAAACACTTCTCATAGAAGCATAAATGATTTATGGTGTTTCTTGATTGGTTACCACCAAAAAATGAAGTACTCTGATTAGAAACATTTATCATAGAAGTATAAGTGATTTGTGGTGTTTTTTTGAATGATTATCACCCATCAGTGAAGTACTTTGGATGGAAACACATCTCATAGAAGCATAAATGATTTGTGGTGTTTTGTTGTTTGATTACCACTCATAAATGAAGTACTCTGATAAGAAATACTTCTTATAGAAGTATAAGTGCTTTGTGGTGTTTTCTTCAATGGTTATCACACATAATTGAAGTACTTTGATTAGAAACACTTCTCATAGAAGCATAAATAGTTTGTGGTGTATTCTTGATTGGTTACCACCCATAAATGAAGTACTCTGATTAGAAACACTTCTTGTAGAAGTATAAGTGCTTTGTGGGGTTTTCTTGATTGGTTACCACACATAAATGAAGTACTCTGATTAGAAACATTTCTCATAGAAGTATAAATGTTTTCTGGTGTTTTCTTGCATCATTATCACCCATAAATTAAGTACTTTGATTAGAAACACTTCTCATAGTATTATAATGGGTTTGTGGTGTTTTCTTGATTGGTTACCATCCAGAAATGAAGAACTTTGATTAGAAACACTACTAATAGAAGTATATGTGTTTTCTGGTGTTTTCTTGAATCGTTACCACCCATAAATGAAGTACTCTAATTAGAAACACTTCTCATAGAAGCATAAATTCTTTGTGGTGTTTTCTTGATTGGTTACCACCCATAAATGAAGTACTATAATTAGAAACACTTCCCATAGAAGTATAAGTCTTTTGTGGTGCTTTCTTGAATGGTTATCACCCGTAAATGAAGTACTTTGATAAGAAATACTTCTTATAGAATTATAAGTGCTGTGTGGTGTTTTCTTCATTGGTTATCACACATAAATGAAGTACTTTGATTAGAAACACTTCTCATAGAAACATAAATAGTTTGTGGTGTATTCTTGATTGGTTACCACCCATAATTGAAGTACTCTGATTAGAAACACTTCTTGTAGAAGTATAAGTGCTTTGTGGGGTTTTCTTGAATGGTTATCACTCATAAAAGAAGTACTTTGATTAGAAACACTTCTCATAGAAGCATAAATGCTTTGTGTTGTTTTCTTGATTGATTACCACCCATTAATGAAGTACTACGATTAGAATCACTTCTCATAAAAGTATAAGCGCGTTATGGTGCTTTCTTGAATGGTTATCACCCATAAATGAAGTACTCCGATTAGAAACACTTCTCATAGAAGCACAAATGCTTTGTGGTGTTTTCTTGCATGGTTATCACCAATAAATGAAGTACTTTGATTAGAAACACTTCTCATAGAATCATAAAGGATTTGTGGTGTTTTCTTGATTGGTTACCACACATAAATGAAGTACTCTGATTAGAAACACTTCGAATAGAAGTATAAATGTTTCTGGTGTTTTCTTGAATCATTATCACCCATAAATGAAGTACTTTGATTAGAAACACTTCTCATAGAATCATAATGGGTTTGTGGTGTTTTGTTGATTGATTACCACTCATAAATGAAGTACTCTGATAAGAAATACTTCTTATAGCAGTATAAGTGCTGTGTGGTGTTTTCTTCATTGGTTATCACACATAAATGAAGTACTTTGATTAGAAACACTTCTCATAGAATCATAAATAGTTTGTGGTGTATTCTTGATTGGTTACCACCCATAATTGAAGTACTCTGATTAGAAACACTTCTTGTAGAAGTATAAGTGCTTTGTGGGGTTTTTCTTGAATGGTTATCACTCATAAAAGAAGTACTTTGATTATAAACACTTTTCATAGAAGCATAAATGGTTTGTGTTGTTTTCTTGAATAGTTATCACCCATAAATAAAGTACTTTGATTAGAAACACTTCTCATAGAAGAATAATTGCGGTGTGGTGTTTTCTTGCATGGTTATCACCCACAAATGAAGTACTTTGATTAGAAACACTTCTCATAGAATGATAAAGGGTTTGTGGTGTTTTCTTGATTGGTTACCACACATAAATGAAGTACTCTGATTAGAAACACTTCTCATAGAAGGATAAGTGTTTTCTGGTGTTTTCTGGAATGGTTATCACCCATAAATGAAGTACTTTGATTAGAAACAATTCTCACAGAAGCATAACTGCTTTGTGTTGTTTTCTTGATTGGTTACCAACAATAAATGAAGTGCTGCGATTAGAAACACATCCCATAGAAGTATAAGTGCTTTGTGTGGTTTTCATGAATGGTTAGCACCGATAAATGAAGTATATTGATTCGAAACACTTCTCATTGAAGTATAAGTGCTTTGTGGTATTTTCTTGAATGGTTATCACTCATAAATGAAGTACTTTGATTAGAAACACTTCTCATAGAAGCATAAATGCTTTGTGATGTTTTCTTGATTGGTTACCATCCATAAATGAAGTACTCCGATTAGAAATACTTCTCAAAGAAGTATAAGCGTGTTGTGGTGTTTTCTTGAATGGTTATCACCCATAAATAAAGTACTTTGATTAGAAACACTTCTCATAGAAGAATAATTGCGTTGTGGTGTTTTCTTGCATGGTTATCACCCACAAATGAAGTACTTTGATTAGAAACACTTCTCATAGAATGATAAAGGGTTTGTGGTGTTTTCTTGATTGGTTACCACACATAAATGAAGTACTCTGATTAGAAACACTTCTCATAGAAGGATAAGTGTTTTCTGGTGTTTTCTTGAATGGTTATCACCCATAAATAAAGTACTTTGATTAGAAACAATTTTCACAGAAGCATAACTGCTTTGTGTTGTTTTCTTGATTGGTTACCAACAATAAATGAAGTGCTGCGATTAGAAACACATCCCATAGAAGTATAAGTGCTTTGTGGGGTTTTCATGAATGGTTAGCACCGATAAATGAAGTATATTAATTAGAAACACTTCTCATTGAAGTATAAGTGCTTTGTGGTTTTTTCTTGAATGGTTATCACTCATAAATGAAGTACTTTGATTAGAAACACTTTTCATAGAAGCTTAAATGCTTTGTGATGTGTTCTTGATTGGTTACCACCCATAAATGAAGTACTCCGATTAGAAACACTTCTCAGAGAAGTATAAGCGTGTTGTGGTGTTTTCTTCAATGGTTATCACCCATAAACAAAGTACTTTCATTAGAAACACTTCTCATAGAAGAATAAGTGCGTTGTGGTGTTTTCTTGCATGGTTATCACCCACAAATGAAGTACTTTGATTAGAAACACTTCTCATAGAAGCATAAAGGGTTTGTGGTGTTTTCTTGATTGGTTACCACACATAAATGAAGTACTCTGATTAGAAACACTTCGAATAGAAGTATAAATGTTTTCTGGTGTTTTCTTGAATCGTTATCACACATAAATGAAGTACTTTGATTAGAAACACTTCTCATAGAATCACAATGGGTTTGTGGTGTTTTCTTGAATGGTTATCACCCATAAATAAAGTACTTTGATTAGAAACACTTCTTATAGAAGAATAAGTGTGTTGTGGTGTTTTCTTGAATGGTTACCATCCATAAATGAAGTACTCTGATTAGAAACACTTCTCATAGAAGTATATGTGTTTTCTGGTGTTTTCTTGAATCGTTAGCACCCATAAATGAAGTATTCTAATTAGAAACACTTCTCATAGATGCATAAATGCTTTGTGGTGTTTTCTAGATTGGTTACCACCCATAAATGAAGTACTATAATTAGAAACACTTTCCATAGAAGTATAAGTCCTTTGTGGTGCTTTCTTGAATGGTTATCACCCGTAAATGAAGTACTTTGATTATAAACACTTCTCATAGAAGCATAAATGATTTAGGGTGTTTATTGATTGGTTACCACCCAAAAATGATGTACTCTGATTAGAAACAGTTATCATAGAAGTATAAGTGCTTTGTAGTGTTTTTTTTAATGGTTATCACCCATGAATGAAGTACTTTGGATGGAAACACATCTCATAGATGCATAAATGATTTGTGGTGTTTTGTTGATTGATTACCACTCATAAATGAAGTACTCTGATAAGAAATACTTCTTATAGAAGTATAATTGCTTTGTGGTGTTTTCTTCAATGGTTATCACACAAAAATGAAGTACTTTGATTAGAAACACTTCTCATAGAAGCATAAATAGTTTGTGGTGTTTTCTTGATTGGTTACCACCCATAATTGAAGTACAATAATTAGAAACACTTCCCATAGAAGTATAAGTCCTTTGTGGTGCTTTCTTGAATGGTTATCCCCCGTAAATGAAGTACTTTGATTATAAACACTTCTCATAGAAGCATAAATGATTTATGGTGTTTCTTGATTGGTTACCACCAAAAAATGAAGTACTCTGATTAGAAACATTTATCATAGAAGTATAAGTGATTTGTGGTGTTTTTTTGAATGATTATCACCCATGAATGAAGTACTTTGGATGGAAACACATCTCATAGAAGCATAAATGATTTGTGGTGTTTTGTTGATTGATTACCACTCATAAATGAAGTACTTTGATAAGAAATACTTCTTATAGAAGTATAAGTGCTTTGTGGTGTTTTCTTCAATGGTTATCACACATAAATGAAGTACTTTGATTAGAAACACTTCTCATAGAAGCATAAATAGTTTGTGGTGTATTCTTGATTGGTTACCACCCATAAATGAAGTACTCTGATTAGAAACACTTCTTGTAGAAGTATAAGTGCTTTGTGGGGTTTTCTTGAATGGTTATCACTCATAAAAGAAGTACTCTGATTAGAAACACTTCTCATAGAAGAATAAGTGCGTTGTGGTGTTTTTTTGCATGGTTATCACCCACAAATGAAGTACTTTGATTAGAAACACTTCTCATAGAAGCATAAAGGGTTTGTGGTGTTTTCTTGATTGGTTACCACACATAAATGAAGTACTCTGATTATAAACATTTCTCATAGAAGTATAAATGTTTTCTGGTGTTTTCTTGCATCATTATCACCCATAAATTAAGTACTTTGATTAGAAACACTTCTCATAGTATTATAATGGGTTTGTGGTGTTTTCTTGATTGGTTACCATCCAGAAATGAAGAACTTTGATTAGAAACACTACTAATAGAAGTATATGTGTTTTCTGGTGTTTTCTTGAATCGTTACCACCCATAAATGAAGTACTCTAATTAGAAACACTTCTCATAGAAGCATAAATGCTTTGTGGTGTTTTCTTGATTGGTTACCACCCATAAATGAAGTACTACGATTAGAATCACTTCTCATAAAAGTATAAGCACGCTATGGTGCTTTCTTGAATGGTTATCACACATAAATGAAGTACTCCGATTAGAAACACTTCTCATAGAAGCATAAATGCTTTGTGGTGATTTCTTGCATTGGTTATCACCCATAAATGAAGTACTTTGATTAGAAACACTTCTCATAGAATCATAAAGGATTTGTGGTGCTTTCTTGAATGGTTATCACCCATAAATGAAGTACTCCGATTAGAAACACTTCTTATAGAAGTAAATGCTTTGTGGTGTTTTCTTGCTTGATTATCACCCACAAATGAAGTACTTTGATTAGAAACACTTCTCATAGAATCATAAAGGGTTTGTGGTGTTTTCTTGATTGGTTACCACACATAAATGAAGTACTCTGATTAGAAACACTTCGAATAGAAGTATAAATGTTTTCTGGTGTTTTTTTTGAATCGTTATCACCCATAAATGAAGTACTTTGATTAGAAACACTTCTCATTGAATCATAATGGGTTTGTGGTGTTTTCTTGATTGGTTACCATCCAGAAATGAAGTGCTTTGATTAGAAATACTGCTCATAGAAGTATAAGTGTTTTCTATTGTTTTCTTGAATCGTTACGACCCATAAATGAAGTACTCTAATTAGCAACACTTCTCATAGAAGCATAAATGCTTTCTGGTGTTTTCTTGAATCGTTAGCACCCATAAATGAAGTACTATAATTAGAAACACTTCCCATAGAAGTATAATTCCTTTGTGGTGCTTTCTTGAATGGTTATCATCCGTAAATTAAGTACTTTGATTATAAACACTTCTCATAGAAGCATAAATGATTTATGGTGTTTCTTGATTGGTTACCACCAAAAATGAAGTACGCTGATTAGAAACATTTATCATAGAAGTATAAGTGCATTGTGGTGTTTTTTTGAATGGTTATGACCCATTAATGAAGTACTTTGGTTGGAAACACATCTCATAGAAGCATAAATGATTTTTGGTGTTTTGTTGAGTGATTACCACTCATAAATGAAGTACTCTGATAAGAAATACTTCTTATAGAATTATAAGTGCTGTGTGGTGTTTGCTTCATTGGTTATCACACATAAATGAAGTACTTTGATTAGAAACACTTCTCATAGAAGCATAAATAGTTTGTGGTGTATTCTTGATTGGTTACCACCCATAATTGAAGTACTCTGATTAGAAACACTTCTTGTAGAAGTATAAGTGCTTTGTGGGGTTTTCTTGAATGGTTATCACTCATAAAAGAAGTACTTTGATTAGAAACACTTCTCATAGAAGCATAAATGCTTTGTGTTGTTTTCTTGATTGATTACCACCCATTAATGAAGTACTACGATTAGAATCACTTCTCATAAAAGTATAAGCGCGTTATGGTGCTTTCTTGAATGGTTATCACCCATAAATGAAGTACTCCGATTAGAAACACTTCTCATAGAAGCATAAATGCTTTGTGGTGTTTTCTTGCATGGTTATCACCAATAAATGAAGTACTTTGATTAGAAACACTTCTCATAGAAGCATAAATAGTTTGTGGTGTATTCTTGATTGGTTACCACCCATAATTGAAGTACTCTGATTAGAAACACTTCTTGTAGAAGTATAAGTGCTTTGTGGGGTTTTCTTGAATGGTTATCACTCATAAAAGAAGTACTTTGATTAGAAACACTTCTCATAGAAGCATAAATGCTTTGTGTTGTTTTCTTGATTGATTAGCACCCATTAATGAAGTACTACGATTAGAATCACTTCTCATAAAAGTATAAGCGCGTTATGGTGCTTTCTTGAATGGTTATCTCCCATAAATGAAGTACTCCGATTAGAAACACTTCTCATAGAAGTAAATGCTTTGTGGTGTTTTCTTGCATGATTATCACCCATAAATGAAGTACTTTGATTAGAAACACTTCTTATAGAATCATAAAGGGTTTGTGGTGTTTTCTTGATTGGTTACCACCCATAAATGAAGTACTATAATTAGAAACACTTCCCATAGAAGTATAATTCCTTTGTGGTGCTTTCTTGAATGGTTATCATCCGTAAATGAAGTACTTTGATTATAAACACTTCTCATAGAAGCATAAATGATTTATGGTGTTTCTTGATTGGTTACCACCCAAAAATGAAGTATGCTGATTAGAAACATTTATCATAGAAGTCTAAGTGCTTTGTAGTGTTTTTTTGAATGGTTATCACCCATGAATGAAGTACTTTGGTTGGAAACACATCTCATAGAAGCATAAATGATTTTTGGTGTTTTGTTGATTGATTACCACTCATAAATGAAGTACTCTGATAAGAAATACTTCTTATAGCAGTATAAGTGCTGTGTGGTGTTTTCTTCATTGGTTATCACACATAAATGAAGTACTTTGATTAGAAACACTTCTCATAGAAGCATAAATAGTTTGTGGTGTATTCTTGATTGGTTACCACCCATAATTGAAGTACTCTGATTAGAAACACTTCTTGTAGAAGTATAAGTGCTTTGTGGGGTTTTCTTGAATGGTTATCACTCATAAAAGAAGTACTTTGATTAGAAACACTTCTCATAGAAGCATAAATGCTTTGTGTTGTTTTCTTGATTGATTACCACCCATTAATGAAGTACTACGATTAGAATCACTTCTCATAAAAGTATAAGCGCGTTATGGTGCTTTCTTGAATGGTTATCTCCCATAAATGAAGTACTCCGATTAGAAACACTTCTCATAGAAGTAAATGCTTTGTGGTGTTTTCTTGCATGATTATCACCCATAAATGAAGTACTTTGATTAGAAACACTTCTCATAGAATCATAAAGGATTTGTGGTGTTTTCTTGATTGGTTACCACACATAAATGAAGTACTCTGATTAGAAACACTTCGAATAGAAGTATAAATGTTTTCTGGTGTTTTTTTTGAATCGTTATCACCCATAAATGAAGTACTTTGATTAGAAACACTTCTCATAGAATCATAAAGGATTTGTGGTGTTTTCTTGATTGGTTACCACACATAAATGAAGTACTCTGATTAGAAACACTTCGAATAGAAGTATAAATGTTTTCTGGTGTTTTCTTGAATCGTTATCACCCATAAATGAAGTACTTTGATTAGAAACACTTCTCATAGAATCACAATGGGTTTGTGGTGTTTTCTTGAATGGTTATCACTCATAAATAAAATACTTTGATTAGAAACACTTCTTATAGAAGAATAAGTGTGTTGTGGTGTTTTCTTGCATGGTTATCACCCATAAATAAAGTACTTTGATTAGAAACACTTCTCATAGAATCATAAAGGGTTTGTGGTGTTTTCTTAATTGGTTACGACACAGAAATGAAGTACTTTGATTAGAAACACTTCTCATAGAAGTATAAATGTTTTCTGGTGTTTTCTTGAATCGTTATGACCCATAAATGAAGTACTTTGATTAGAAACACTTCTCATAGAATCATAATGGGTTTGTGGTGTTTTCTTGATTGGTTACCATCCAGAAATGAAGTACTTTGATTAGAAATACTGCTCATAGAAGTATAAGTGTTTTCTAGTGTTTTCTTGAATCGTTACCACCCATAAATGAAGTACTCTAATTAGCAACACTTCTCATAGAAGCATAAATGCTTTGTGGTGTTTTCTTGATTGGTTACCACCAATAAATGAAGTACTATAATTAGAAACACTTCCCATAGAAGCATAAATGCTTTGTGTTGTTTTCTTGATTGATTACCACCCATTAATGAAGTACTACGATTAGAATCACTTCTCATAAAAGTATAAGCGCGTTATGGTGCTTTCTTGAATGGTTATCTCCCATAAATGAAGTACTCCGATTAGAAACACTTCTCATAGAAGTAAATGCTTTGTGGTGTTTTCTTGCATGATTATCACCCATAAATGAAGTACTTTTATTAGAAACACTTCTCATAGAATCATAAAGGATTTGTGGGGTTTTCTTGATTGGTTACCACACATAAATGAAGTACTCTGATTAGAAACACTTCGAATAGAAGTATAAATGTTTTCTGGTGTTTTCTTGAATCGTTATCACCCATAAATGAAGTACTTTGATTAGAAACACTTCTCATAGAATCACAATGGGTTTGTGGTGTTTTCTTGAATGGTTATCACCCATAAATAAAGTACTTTGGTTTGAAACACTTCTTATAGAAGAATAAGTGCGTTGTGGTGTTTTCTTGCAAGGTTATCACCCATAAATGAAGTACTTTGATTAGAAACACTTCTCATAGAATCATAAAGGGTTTGTGGTGTTTTCTTGATTGGTTACCACACAAAAATGAAGTACTTTGATTAGAAACACTTCTCATAGAAGTATAAATGTTTTCTGGTGTTTTCTTGAATCATTATCACCCATAAATGAAGTACTTTGATTAGAAACACTTCTCATAGAATCATAATGGGTTTGTGGTGTTTTCTTGATTGGTTACCATCCAGAAATGAAGAACTTTGATTAGAAACACTGCTCATAAAAGTATATGTGTTTTCTGGTGTTTTCTTGAATCGTTACCACCCATAAATGAAGTACTCTAATTAGAAACACTTCTCATAGAAGCATAAATAGTTTGTGGTGTATTCTTGATTGGTTACCACCCATAATTGAAGTACTCTGATTAGAAACACTTCTTGTAGAAGTATAAGTGCTTTGTGGGGTTTTCTTGAATGGTTATCACTCATAAAAGAAGTACTTTGATTAAAAACACTTCTCATAGAAGCATAAATGCTTTGTGTTGTTTTCTTGATTGATTACCACCCATTAATGAAGTACTACGATTAGAATCACTTCTCATAAAAGTATAAGCGCGTTATGGTGCTTTCTTGAATGGTTATCACCCATAAATGAAGTACTCCGATTAGAAACACTTCTCATAGAAGTAAATGCTTTGTGGTGTTTTCTTGCATGATTATCACCCATAAATGAAGTACTTTGATTAGAAACACTTCTCATAGAAGTATAAGTGTTTTCTAGTGTTTTCTTGAATCGTTACCACCCATAAATGAAGTACTCTAATTTGCAACACTTCTCATAGAAGCATAAATGCTTTGTGGTGTTTTCTTGATTGGTTACCACCAATAAATGAAGTACTATAATTAGAAACACTTCCCATAGAAGCATAAATGCTTTGTGTTGTTTTCTTGATTGATTACCACCCATTAATGAAGTACTACGATTAGAATCACTTCTCATAAAAGTATAAGCGCGTTATGGTGCTTTCTTGAATGGTTATCTCCCATAAATGAAGTACTCCGATTAGAAACACTTCTCATAGAAGTAAATGCTTTGTGGTGTTTTCTTGCATGATTATCACCCATAAATGAAGTACTTTGATTAGAAACACTTCTCATAGAATCATAAAGGATTTGTGGTGTTTTCTTGATTGGTTACCACACATAAATGAAGTACTCTGATTAGAAACACTTCGAATAGAAGTATAAATGTTTTCTGGTGTTTTCTTGAATCGTTATCACCCATAAATGAAGTACTTTGATTCGAAACACTTCTCATAGAATCACAATGGGTTTGTAGTGTTTTCTTGAATGGTTATCACCCATAAATAAAGTACTTTGATTAGAAACACTTCTTATAGAAGAATAAGTGCGTTGTGGTGATTTCTTGCATGGTTATCACCAATAAATGAAGTACTTTTATTAGAAACACTTCTCATAGAATCATAAAGGGTTTGTGGTGTTTTCTTGATTGGTTACCACACAAAAATGAAGTACTTTGATTAGAAACACTTCTCATAGAAGTATAAATGTTTTCTGGTGTTTTCTTGAATCATTTGTTAGGGTTTTGCCATGTGTAAAGATGCGGAATTTTAAAATTTTTACACAAAACCCATGTTTGCCCAAGGATCAATTGCATAGATCAATTTAAAACACAAGATCATCATAAAAGAACAATAAAGATTCGACCTTTATGATGTGTAGTCGCGATCCTCTTTCTCCAACCGACAGCAAGAGATCGCAAGCTCCCCAAGCGTGAAGCCTCTACAAGGAGCGCACCCCGACAAGACGAAGCACGACTGCTAGATCGTCAATGGAAGGGTTTTCTCTCTCTTTAGGGTTCTCAACACATGAGAGAGAGAGGAGATGAATCTAGGGTTAGGTTTTGGATGTTAACCAGGGAGTAACCGTCTTAGATCTCTGTCTAATCTCTGGAAATCGATGATAAACCTCAACCTGGTCCCTTCTATTTATAGCAGAAGGTCAGAAACCGACTTAACCTGAACCGACTTGCTTCCTGCGGTCCGCAGGGCCCTCCTGCGGTCCGTAGGGACAGCCTGCGTCCAGTTAAACCGACATAATCAAGCACTCTCAGCCCAGCGGCCCGCTGGACCCTCCTGCGCCCCGTTGGTAGTGCCCTGCGGCCAGCAGGACCCTCATGCGGCCCGCAGGCAACCTGCATAAATGCAGATTTTGATTGTTTCTGATCCAAAACCAAACCCTTATTCAAATCCATTTAATTATGTCCCACATAATTAATTTATTCCATGCTTCAGTCCTATCTTAAGGTGTGACCCTGTAGGATCCATGTCTTGATCAGCAGTAAATAAATAAATATTCACAAGTTCATAATTGGCATCTAGCAATGCATTATGAACATCTGATCAAACACAGACATTATGATCCCTTATATCTTTTTATATTAATTCCTTTGTCACATGATAACCAATGTTCAATGTCAAGACTAGGTTTAAGTCATTCTTGACAATTAAATCACTTTCTTGATCTCCAATGCATAATCATCCATTTGTATTATCCCATAATCACAAATGTGCGCATGATAATTACCATTGCATCAAGGGGCCCAGGGATATCATTGCTTTTACAAGAAGTAAAAGGGACAAATGATCATTGTGATAATCTTACAGCTCTTGACATAATCTATGTATATTGACAAACTATCTTTATAACACTCGGTTAAAAGTGCGTTTGATAATTGCACAAATATACACAAATTATTCAAGACTATAAACTATCTCAATGAAAAGAATCAATATTATTTGTGACATGCTAATGACTTACACAAATCCTATAGCAAGTCAACGCGGGTCATGTCCAATATCATGTATCCCATACATATATTCGTGTGATTGATTAGATACCCCGTATCAATGATCTGTGAAACATGATCACATATCAATCCACACACTAGCTTATATATTCAAGCAGTGTTCCTTGCTGATGATTTAGCTAGGGACATATTTAGAGTTATAAAACTTAAAAGAGTTTCACAATTCCAAGTTATCAACACAAATGATCTAGTAATACATTTATAACTCAAGGAACAAGATAAAATATCCAATGCATATGACAAAACAAGAGTACAATAATTGGTCCTCTAGGCCATTATTCCAACATCATTATCACCCATAAATGAAGTACTTTGATTAGAAACACTTCTCATAGAATCATAATGGGTTTGTGGTGTTTTCTTGATTGGTTACCATCCAGAAATGAAGAACTTTGATTAGAAACAATGCTCATAAAAGTATATGTGTTTTCTGGTGTTTTCTTGAATCGTTACCACCCATAAATGAAGTACTCTAATTAGAAACACTTCTCATAGAAGCATAAATAGTTTGTGGTGTATTCTTGATTGGTTACCACCCATAATTGAAGTACTCTGATTAGAAACACTTCTTGTAGAAGTATAAGTGCTTTGTGGGGTTTTCTTGAATGGTTATCACTCATAAAAGAAGTACTTTGATTAGAAACACTTCTCATAGAAGCATAAATGCTTTGTGTTGTTTTCTTGATTGATTACCACCCATTAATGAAGTACTACGATTAGAATCACTTCTCATAAAAGTATAAGCGCGTTATGGTGCTTTCTTGAATGGTTATCACCCATAAATGAAGTACTCCGATTAGAAACACTTCTCATAGAAGCATAAATGCTTTGTGGTGTTTTCTTGCATGGTAATCACCCATAAATGAAGTACTTTGATTAGAAACACTTCTCATAGAATCATAAAGGATTTGTGGTGTTTTCTTGATTGGTTACCACACATAAATGAAGTACTCTGATTAGAAACACTTCGAATAGAAGTATAAATGTTTTCTGGTGTTTTCTTGAATCGTTATCTACCATAAATGAAGTACTTCGATTAGAAACACTTCTCATAGAATCATAATGGGTTTGTGGTGTTTTCTTGATTGGTTACCATCCAGAAATGAAGTACTTTGATTAGAAATACTGCTCATAGAAGTATAAGTGTTTTCTAGTGTTTTCTTGAATCGTTACCACCCATAAATGAAGTACTCTAATTAGCAACACTTCTCATAGAAGCATAAATGCTTTGTGGTGTTTTCTTGATTGGTTACCACCCATAAATGAAGTACTATAATTAGAAACACTTCCCATAGAAGTATAATTCCTTTGTGGTGCTTTCTTGAATGGTTATCATCCGTAAATTAAGTACTTTGATTATAAACACTTCTCATAGAAGCATAAATGATTTATGGTGTTTCTTGATTGGTTACCACCCAAAAATGAAGTACGCTGATTAGAAACATTTATCATAGAAGTATAAGTGCTTTGTGGTGTTTTTTTGAATGGTTATCACCCATGAATGAAGTACTTTGGTTGGAAACACATCTCATAGAAGCATAAATGATTTGTGGTGTTTTGTTGATTGATTACCACTCATAAATGAAGTACTCTGATAAGAAATACTTCTTATAGAAGTATAAGTGCTTTGTGGTGTTTTCTTTATTGGTTATCACACATAAATGAAGTACTTTGATTAGAAACACTTCTCATAGAAGCATAAATAGTTTGTGGTGTATTCTTGATTGGTTACCACCCATAATTGAAGTACTCTGATTAGAAACACTTCTTGTAGAAGTATAAGTGCTTTGTGGGGTTTTCTTGAATGGTTATCACTAATAAAAGAAGTACTTTGATTAGAAACACTTCTCATAGAAGCATAAATGCTTTGTGTTGTTTTCTTGATTGATTACCACCCATTAATGAAGTACTACGATTAGAATCACTTCTCATAAAAGTATAAGCGCGTTATGGTGCTTTCTTGAATGGTTATCTCCCATAAATGAAGTACTCCGATTAGAAACACTTCTCATAGAAGCATAAATGCTTTGTGGTGTTTTCTTGCATGGTAATCACCCATAAATGAAGTACTTTGATTAGAAACACTTCTCATAGAATCATAAAGGGTTTGTGGTGTTTTCTTGATTGGTTACCACACAAAAATGAAGTACTTTGATTAGAAACACTTCTCATAGAAGTATAAATGTTTTCTGGTGTTTTCTTGAATCATTATCACCCACAAATGAAGTACT
>CAXKVX010003138.1:0-29636 GCA_964058865.1 Eleocharis quinqueflora
AGCAATTCGTGGAGTATGTGGTCAATTTGAAGTTTGATGAAGAGCCTAACTATGCGAAATGCATCTCCCTTTTTGATGGGGTTGTGGGTCCTGATCCTGAAATCCGGCCTCTTAACACTGATGGCGCTCAAAAGGTATGTAGTGTTAAAAGTGCACTCTTTGTCTGTATGCGTGTGCAAGTTGTAGGGAGGGAGTGCATGTAATGCTCAATTTATAACTGTGAAAAGCTGATGCACCAGGTGGGGCAGAAGAGAGGGCGGCTGGTGCTAGAAGAAGATGATGACCAACCAAAGAAGAAGGTGCGCATGGGTATGCCTGCTACTCAGTGGATCTCTGTTTACAATGCTCGCCGTCCCATGAAACAAAGGTCCTTTGTCCCCTTCCATTTTATGTGATTTTGTCATAAATCATTATTGTTGTGTCTCCTCTTGTGGTATAGGATGGTTACCATCCTTAGGGTCGATCATGAGGAATTTCCCTGGCTATCCGAAACTGCATTTTACTGTTTTGTTGATGTTGATTTTGCAATTTGTGTAATTAACTATAGGATTTGTGAGGTTTTTGCTTATAGATTAAAGAGCTAGACAAACATCTCTCTCTCTCTCACACACACACATTGATCACACATGTAGTTAGTGTATTGTTGTCCTACTTGGGTTTGACCCTTCAAAGCTGGCCTCCAAGGAAATCCGTCTCATTATAGACTGCCTACCTTCTAAATTATACTTTTTATCATTTGTTTCCTATGTCTGGTTCATCGTTTTATTGAAGTGCACATTAAGCTTCATTAAAATGTTTAGTCTTAATATGGAACATTGGTAAAAAAACTTGTAATCCGGGATGGTTGTTTGTTCATACTTTCGTACGCCAAGTCTTCTATTGTCAATAACACAACCAAAGTATTTAATTTCGATCTTCAGGTATCATTACAATGTGGCAGATGCAAGGCTTGATCAGCACATTGAGAAAGGCAATGAAGATGGTTTGTTTATCAGTTGTGTCACCTCGTGTTCTAATCTCTGGGCTCTTATCATGGATGCTGGCACCGGCTTTACTTCTCAAGTCTACGAGCTCTCTCCTCATTTCCTTCACAAAGTTGGCACCTTGAACACATTTCACAACAAAGTTTCCAAGTACCAATTGCAATTTGAATACTAATGATATTACTGTTTTTTTTTCCATTTTCTAGGAGTGGATAATGGACCAATGGGAGAGAAATTACTATATTACTGCACTTGCTGGTGCCAATAATGGCAGCTCTTTGGTTGTCATGTCCCGAGGTATATACCCTTTATGTTCCTGTTCACTTGATCAAATTTCCAATTTTGGAAGTTAAAAGAAAGTTGCTTCCTTTGTGGGCAGGCACTCAGTATGCTCAACAATCCTACAAAGTAAGTGATTCATTTCCTTTCAAATGGATAAATAAAAAATGGAGGGAGGGCTTTTATGTCACTTCTATGGCAACAGCTGGTACCAGATGGGCTGTTGTTATGTCACGAAATGCCGGATTTACAGATCAGGTATCTTTTTAGTTCTTTGTTGCCAAATAGCATGTCAATGTTTTTCTGCTGTCACTTATTCTGTAGTCTACTTTTGTTCCACTCTATTTTGAGGTAGACCTGACAGATGAAGTTACACCTCATTTCTTTCAGGTTGTGGAGCTGGACTTCCTCTACCCTAGTGAAGGAATTCACAAAAGGTGGGACAATGGTTACCGTATAACTGCAACTGCTGCTACATGGGACCAGGCGGCTTTTGTTCTGAGTGTGCCCCGAAAGAAGCCTCTGGATGAGACTCAAGAGACACTTCGCACTTCTGCTTTTCCTAGCCAACATGTTAAGGTATTCAGTAATTTCAAATTTTGTTAACCTACAAACTAAAAAGAAAAAGAATGACGATAACTTCACAAATTAGCAGAAGACCTTTTTGACTCTGTTGAATTTCTTTTTTGGCTGTGCTGTAAATACTTCTGATCATAGAAGTTAGTATATTACGATATGCGATGCATATCTTACGGTTCGATACGAGTCAAAAGGCGAGAGATACGTATCTTACGATTCAATACGAGTAGTAAAATCCAAGGGTGAGTTGTCATTTCCCAAGATAAATACTTTAATATGCAAGGAATTTACATCGATATCAATTGACACTTATCAATAGATTTAAAATTACATGGTTTCTTTAGTTATTTAGATTTTTTTGTTAGATACTAATTACTATAATTTTTTTATTTTAAAAATAGCTTAGCGTATCTTAACGACACGATACGATACACGATACATTTTACGATTCAACTACTATGCTTCTGATATACTGTAGTTGTCAGAATTATTTTTCGACCTTGTAGTCCACCTGTTAAACAGATTACCCTAATTTATTTTGGAATAGAGGCTTTGTTGTTGTTGTTGTTGTTGAGTCCACCTGTGTCTCTTTTCTGTAGTAGTGAATATGCAATTTGTGCCCAGAAGAAAAGAGGAAACAAGCATCTTTTTTATAATTGTAAAACAATGTCTTTTGCCTGTGACATTTACACGTGCATCTTGTAAAATTTGAAATGGCTCCAAGGTTTTTGGGAAATATTTTTTTTCTTCTTTTGGCCGAGTGTGCCCTTCCAGTTACCAGTACTGACCATTTTTTCCCCATTTTATTCAGGAGAAGTGGGGGAAGAACCTTTATCTCGCTTCAGTGTGTTATGGCCGTACAGTCTCATGATATATTTGTTAGAGAGAATTTGCAATGAGACGAAATCCTGTCTCTCTTGACAGCTACAACTAACAGTTGGACATGGGTGGCATTTGTAGGATGAGAACCGTGCTCAGTTCCATGCTAGGTAGTGCCCCGGTTATTATTATTGTTACAATTACTATTATTGTATTATGAGTGCTGTAAAGTACAAAAATCTCTCTAATGGTCATTTAGTCGTAGTTTGATAGTTTGTGCGGCTGTCTTATAAATGTTTGTACTCTAGGTGTTCTTCCTCGTACTAGGTCATCGTTTTAGGAGCTTCTGCTTGATAAATGGCAGATCTAATCCTGGGAATAGTTAGTCTTGTATACTTGTATCACCTTTTTTCTAATTTATGTTTTAGTGGGCTTACCATGGTATGTAAATTTTTCCGTATAGAATTTGAAGAGGCTAATATGTTGTGTTAAAGGAATACTCATCCAAATGAAGATTTCTTTGCATAGAAATAAATTTTTCTTAATCTGGTCTCCTATTTGTTTTGTAAATGAAAACACGTTTGAAATTCAGAGAGATTCAGTTCCTCAGGTTATGGATCGACTCTTCCTTAGTTAACAGTCGTTCAAAAAAGGGAATCATCACCTGTCAGAATAAAAGCTCTTTTATCCAAGACTGGTCGGAGCCACAGCGAAGTTGAGTCCTGACAGGGGCCATTGTGTGCTAGTATAAAATCAAAACCAGGTCACATTGAAAAGGAAGGCCATGAAATTTAGTTATTGCTCGTACTAGTGCTGATTGTGCACTCTTCCGTAATTTTTTGTTATATATATATATATATATGTGAGAAATGTATGTATAGATATGTATATATATATATATGAGCGTGGTTGCCATGCTTTACAGAGCATCAAGCAAGTTTCTTTTTGCTTCGTATCTCAAATTTTAAAGTTCAAACGATGAATCAAATCATAAAATTAGATCTTCATATTAAAATTTTATTATAGGAGTTGTGTAACTTGTGTTATTGTGTTTTATGATGTTTGGCTTCAAATTTTTGACCATTTCAAAATTTTAAATCTAAATTATTGATCCAAACGTCAAACTTCTTTATATTGAAATCTTATCGATCAAATTTTATATTTTTTGAATTTTTATTTTTATTTTTTAGACGTGGAAATTTTTTGATATCAGACAGATCATGACCCTGTTAAGTTTTGATGTATCTAAGTTGTGATGATAAAAATATTGAAACGACTGCATTATATCACCCTTTAGTAATTTTTAATATGTCTGGTAAAATTTGACAGACATACCATCAGTATCAAGAATTTGTCCCCAGCAGAATCAAAGAGAGTTTTTTTCATTTCATCCTCAGTGAAAGCTCTAGTCAAGTCTAAGCACATAAGTGGTGACACTTTATCTAATGTGTTCCAAAAATCTTTATTTATCTTTATTAATTGAGCACCTGCAATTCCAAACATATTTTTATAAAAATCCATCACATGAGTTTCAATAGTATGTTTATCTGACCAGCACCTTGTATCTTGAGGTGTGATATTCTCTTTTTACATCTAGCATTAGTAGTCAGTAATCACTCTATGAAAATATCTAGTATTGTTAACTCTGTAAAATTCATTTTTTTTATTTATCTTGAGCTTCAATAATTATGAACTGGTTTCCGCCTTAAGTCATGAATAGAAACTTTAGGCTGTGTTATCTAGATCAATATATTGTTTTCGTTTGTCAGCTGAAGTTCGTTTCGTGGCTGCAGGTTGTCTTTTGTTATCTTATCAGGTTTTTTGGCTTGACAGGACAAAAGTTTGCTGACATGTGTTTAATTTCAGGAATTATACTCTTGAGGGGTCACTGTGGGAGCATTTTATGGACCTTTTTGACCCTCTTGCTCTTTTTGATATATTCGATGTATTGATATAAAGAATATGTATATTCACATTCAACTTTTGCAGTTAATTTAATAATCTAATCTAACTTAAAAATTAAACTATATTCCTTTTCATAAATTCTGAAATGTTAATAATCAAAATTGGTTCTTTAATTTAAATTGAATCAAGCAGGAAACAAAACCCCGTTTAGTTTAGATTGAAGTTTTTTGTGGCCCTATGTCTATCTTATTAATCACGACTTACGCAACACATTGCCGAGTCTATCGAACAGTTTGAAGCGACTGGAAATATCTAATGTATCTATATTTTTTATATATATACCCAAATTTTTCTCATATATATAAAACTACACAAGTAGTACTAAACTATCTAAACACAAAACACTTAACCAAACATTTAGGTAAGTTAGCAACAACAAAAGGCCGAAGTTTCAATTAACTTGGATATCATGAAAAGTTTGGAGAAAAATGCATAAATATTTCCCTCGAGAATTTGACTGTTGGTTTACGCATTTTGACTTTGAAAAATACTTCTAGAACAATGAGGTTTACGCATGTTGACTGGTATATTGATACAGAATATCAGTCCAAGAAATCGGGCTACTTAGAAAATGAAATCAACAAAAAGTTGACATAGAAAGCACATTCCAACAAATCACACATCCGTGCTTTTGTGAACTAACAGATATATGCAGTGCGGGTAGATATCATCTCTCTAGAATAGAATATCTAGAAAGCAAGTATTACAAGCGTTCTATTGCCGTCTCCTACCCGACGGCTTGCTTGAGCTGGTTGTGGCTTGGACGTTAGTCATCTTCGGAAGACCTAAGAGCGAGATTAAGCACGTTAGTAATGTTTGATAATACATTAACAAAACTAATACTAAACAAAAAATATTGTGTAGATACCAGGGGCCGAAGACTTGAGGGAATCTTTGGACTTCGTCCAAGAGGTCCAACTTCTAGCTGGAACTGATCTGGTTATTTTAAGTCCACTCCTTTGCCTAATATGAAGGAAAATATTAGCAATATTATATAAAATATAGTGAAATTCTCTGTATTTTTATATCACTGTATTTTTGCTTCCAAAAGTATCCTTGTAGTGAAACTCTCTCACACACTCTCAAGTGTTCCTAAGTGGGGAAAGCTGAAACCTACTAACTGAAAATTGGAACAAGTACTCCGATGTTCTGTACCTCTCTGATCCAGGTTCACCTGGCTTTGGAACAAATTCAAAGCCACTGCCTAAAGAACAGTCAGTTTCACCTCCAACTGAGAAGCCACCTTCTGACCCCTCGCTCTCTTCATCCTCCCCTTCATCCAAACCATCAATGCGATCCGCACCATCCATCTCAGAAGACAATGCAGACTTGTTATTAGTAGATAACGGTGGCTGGGTTGGTGGGTGATTGGAGATGGCCATTGCTGTGTAAGCTGGAGTGGAAGAGTGTCTGAGTAGGGTCGAGTTTGAATTTGCTGCTCTGGACTTAAGATCCTTGAGGCTCTGAAGTTGCTCGATTTCATCATCCTTTCTTACTATAGTGTCCTTCAGTGAGGAAACCTGAGATAAAGGGAAGTAAACATGCAAAATGTGAATTTTGCTAATATAAAATTGCAACTATAACTTCCACTTTTAGTCAACCTAGTGTAATCCATGGGGATAGGATATAGGTTACACCAAATGTGTAATTTGGCCCAATTAAATTACCAAACTTTGCTTCAATGCTTGTGGAATCAAGTGACGCAAAGGGCAACGACCAATCATTAACTAGTGGTTAAACTCAGCATCTGTTCCCCACCAGCAATAAAGTAAAAGTTTGATAACATGGCATGCACAATGCTCGATCCTAATGCAGTTACACTCAGTAGAGAAGCCAAAACAAACTAGTAGTGCTTATATATTATGTTATAAGGGGCACATTACCGCCCCTCCACCACCTTCCCATATGAACAGTATATTTGCATATAGCCCAACCTGCTCAAGTAGCTCTTTAATATCCTTGCCCTCCTTGTTACTTTTAGCAGCCCCTAATTCAACCCCAGACACCCTCTCGGCAAATTTAAGGGTGCTTATGGTTTCAGAGTATGATTCCACATCTGGATTTATTTGCACAAACATTAATGTCTTTGCCTGTCCCCCTGAAACAACCAAATTAGACACGAAATGTCATATAATTATAGTTTAACTTCCAGTTTTAGGTTCAATAATCCACAATTTATACTAAATGAAAAGTCTCATTGCAAGTGCCAAGTGTGCACACACAAACAGAAGAGAGAAATCTGCTATATTGATGGACACTACTGCACGACTAACTCTGACCAGTGTAATAACTTGTTTTACAGCTTAACAACTCAGAACTTATTTATCTGCGAATATAAAAAAGTTCAGTGTGCAGTTGCAAGTAACCGAATCAGGTATCAGTGAACATGGCAAATGCTAGTTGTAATATGCAAGCAGACCCAATTATAAAAGGTCGGGTTCCATTAACTTGGCAACCTTAACAACTGTTTTTAAAATAAATTCGAGAAAAGTTTTACAAATAGAAAAAAAGTTGAGATAAACTTGCACTCATAGATTGGTTTGTATATTTACCTAGAGAGCTTTGAAGGACTTGAGTCAATTTGCTGTTGCGATAGGGCACGTGTGCAGTTTTCTGTGCTAGTGCAAAAATGGCATCACCTAAAGCAGAAAGGGACTTGTTAATGTGTTGGGCCTCCTTGAGCCGGTCACCAGTTGCCTCTGACCGCTCGACTCGTTCACTTCCAGCTAGATCTATCAAGTGAAGGCAGCCACGGGATGTTGAGCTGTTTTTCACATCCGTTCCTTTCACGTGTACCGTCAAAATGCTGAAAAATAAATATAACACGAGTACATAATTATTTTTTGGCTGCCTATAGAAAAGCAAGGATTGTACAAAAACGTTCTGGTTGTGAACAATAAAAATACTATAATTTGTGGTTGTCTTGTAAAAATGTCAGGGCCCTTGTGCCGAATATTACTACAAAATTATTTGGCAACAATCTGCTGGTAAGAAACAATCAGACATAATTCCCATTGATTAATGACTATGCTCTGAGCAAATAGTAAGATGAGGTATATTACCTTTGCCCAAATGGTTTGTTATCCTGAACACTCTTGGAATCAAAAGCCTCAAGTTCAAATTGGATTTCAACAAGAAACCCCATTAAAAAATCAAAAGGGGGTAAAGAAAGACAAGGAAATTATATATCAGACCATAAGAGGCACAATTTCAATACGACCATAAAAAACCCAACAATTTACGTTAAAAAGCAATTCATTACTCGCTTTTTCAGACAAATTCAGAGTACCTGTGGGAACGACTACTTCTTTCGTTTAAAGCAGTCGAGCCGACAGCCCTGTTGGCTTGGCCAATTTGCATCAAATTGAGGACGTCTGTCGTAGAATTGACAGCATGCAAGCTTGCCTCAGGTACAACAAGGCCATTGGGCTGAGAGGTACTCCAAACTCCAAGTGTTTCAATTTATTAAGGACAAGTATGAAAATGAAAGATTTTAAATCAAAATGACATTTATCTATTTTCACACTAGTCACTGTACCATATTTTCCATCTTTTCACTTTGCTTGTTCCCACAAACTTGCCCCGGGACTAAATCATATTAATTTTTTAGATGAGTATCCATATAAGTTACAAAGCATGCGACCGTCATTGCAAAACAATAGCTTTAACTTCATATGTTCAATAGAATGGAAACATCCCGTTCGAGCCCCAAAACCAACCGTAATTTAAATTACTTTCAAAGACATAAGAGCAGATATATAAGAGTAGATGAAGGGTAGATGATACACCTTATAGCTAAAGATAAGGTTAGAGGAATAAAAAACAATGCTATAGAAAAAGATAAGGATATCTTTTCTGCACAACATCATTGGAAAGAAGATCACGAACTTGTTCATTGTATATCTCAACCATTTGAACTCCAACTTCATACAAAAATGCATTTCTTCTGCTCAATGAGATATTAAAAAGGTCATTTAGTGCACGATAATTGACTCCCCAATCTTCCTTTGATGTTCCAGGACCACTCTACAAAAAGTAAAACAAAATTAAAATATAGAATTACAATAATTGGACCCAGGTATCAAATTTCAGTTGGTAGTAGAATTTAAACCAAATTTCACTTGTTGCACTCCTCAGTATGGGAAAAAAATTAACCTGATTTGTTTTTAATTTAACTCAGCAATGCAAAAACAAGTACACATAACTCAAGATATAGCCAGAAAGGAACCACACACAGGGCTGAAAATTGATTAGACCCAAAGTAGAAATTTCCTTTTGTGGCAAAAAATGCTTTGAAAAACTAAGATTGTAATAGATTTTAAAGATGTGTTTAACTTGCCATAGTGTAAGTTTTTCCGGATCCAGTTTGACCGTATGCAAAAATGCATACATTGTAGCCATCAAGAACAGACCGAATAAGTGGTTGGATATCAGCAAAGACTTCCGCTGTTTAAAATAAAATAGAGAATGCACGTTATGTTCTCAGATAACAAAAGAGTATCAATATCAGAACGAATCATGAGATGGAAGTTTTAAAAAATAAAAAATCTTTATATTACTTAACCCTTAATTTTGGTTACATATCTTTGCTCTAAGGATACCAAAAGAGGATTTAATTGAAATAAAATTTGAGCAGTATTTCACTTATATCTCAAAAGAACCTTGAAGCCAAATCGACAACAATGGAATAAGCATCTAATTTTCCTGGGTATTCACAAAAAGGAGATAGTAGACCAATAAAAGAAAGTAAATTCAAGAGGGAAAACATTACATTGAGATGAAGCGGGGCTAAACACCTTGTTAAATTTAAACATTCTATGACCATCTTTTCCTTGTTTAAAGGGATTTGCTATTAAAAGTTCTCCATTCTCGCCAATATAATCAATGGTGGTCGATTTTGAACTTTGGTCTGAAAGAAACGGCCTAATACGACAATAAACCCGGATATTCCCTGTGAAATTGACAATAGAGAAGAAACACTTCTTAGTTCTCTCAACTTAGAAAAAACACTTCCTAGTAGCTATTAATGCAGAAGAACTCTTATATTATGATTAGAGGTTACCTTTTAATTCCTGAACTTCATTAAACAATCTTTGGTTTTCTGCCAGAACTCTGTGATAGTTCTCAGCAGCATCAACTAGAACTTTCAGACTCAAACCTACAAAAAGAGCAAGCATTAATGTTTATTTCATTATCTTGTTTCAGAGAATGAATATAAGACTAAAAGGAAATGGCCTAACCGAAGTCAGATATATCCTCTCTCCATTTCTCCTGAATATCAAAGACTTCTTGCTTGAGAGAATCAGACAACAGCTTCAGGTTCTGACATGAGCAAACAATTGCATAGTTAGCACCAGAAACAATAATAGACAAATTAGTGTTCTTCAAGAATTTACCAACTAATACTAGTACAAATTGAACATCACTATCGACCTATCGTTTCTTTCTTTATTTTCCTTCTTTTAATGCAATATGCTATTTAGTCTGATGCATCAAGATTGCTTCTCCAAACAAATAAAACCCTTATTCTGTATAAGACAGGACAGATTTCACTGGTAGTTTACCTTAGATGAATAGAGTTGATTGTCCACGAATCTTTGATAGATATTCTCCCTCCTATTCCAAATCTGCAATTTCAACTCTGATGCAGTCTCCAGATCACCAATTCTCCTTCTGGAATTTCCTAGAAGAAACTCAAGTTCCTTTATTCTGTCCGTCAAGCATGTCTCCATTTCCTTTGCCTTGATCTCGAGTTGTTTTTGTTGATCTTCATGCAACTTCTTTTCAGATTCCATCTCTTTCTTCAATTTTGTGATCATCTTCTCAGCATTATCTTTCTCTTTCATTAGTTGTGCAATGTCTTGTTCACTAATTTTTGTTTTCTCTTCAAACTTTGACTTCTCTGCCTAGAAATGTTAAATTTTAAAAGAAGATTACTCTTGAAATATTTTTACCACTAATTTCACAAAAGTAAATAGATAAAAACACAAACAACAAAAGGATGAATTAGTAAAACAAGGTTGATTACTGACCTTGACTACATGGAACCGGTTCATGACTATCTGAAAATAGTTACACCAATTAGTAATGACTTAACCAATACAATATGCAAAGAAAAGATGGCAAAAGAAAGAGGCACATTATGGTACAAGCAAATATACAAATCTGTCCTCTTTTTTACAAAACACTTATAAGACACAGATCTGGTGAAAAAAAAAGATAGACGATTCATACTATGAAGTACGAGTCATATGACCACTATAAACGTTAACAGAAGATAATAAAACACTGCAAATAACTTCATACCTGGTTTTCTTCGTTGGTTCCATTGACTAATGTTTCGAGTGCTTTTATTCTTGACCGATACTTATCTTCTCGTGCTTTTATGATAGTATTTTGCTGTTCCAAAACAGCCATCAGGGTCGCAACAACAACAAAGCCTTTAGAGTCACAAATCACATATAAAGAGGGACAGGAAAAAAAGAACTCTTGAAAATAGAACTTACGTTTCTTATGTGCTCAACTTGGGTTGAAATGCGTCGCTCAATTTCTTGCACAACTTTCCTCAGTAAATACACTACCCTCTATGTAAGAGAAATAACAGAAGTAAATAACAATGCAGACATAAAATAACATAAACCTGTAGTGCAAGTCAAACAAAAGAAAAAAAAACATATAAAGAGGCTATGCATCCTATTACAAGGATTTCAACATGTACTCTCAAGTTACATAAACCAAGGAATATTATACAGTCAAGTGGTCCACCTATACACGCTCGAAACAAATTATAGGTCGAAGTTCAAATTCATAACGAACTTACATGTGGCATTTCTCCTTTCTTTCTCTCTATACTTTCATCCAGAATCCCATTAACAACGCTGAGAAGAGATTGTGTGGTCGCATTCTGCAACAGTAATACAATTTTCAGAACCAACTTACAATACACCCGAGTATCACTACAACAGTCACTGTAAAAGCTTACATCTAAACTATTAGAGTGCATCATTTCAGAAATTTTAGCAGCTGGGAAATCAGAATAAGAGCCCTTCTTTAGTTGGAAAACTTCCCTAAATTTTTGCCCTGCAATGTGCCAAACATTACAAAAAAATAGAGATAATTTCATGTAAATCTTGGACATACTAGGTTGTTAAATAAAAATTTAGGGGTTCTTCCATTGTTAAGTAGATCAGAGGATGGACGCTTGTATACTCGTTATGTACATGGATAAATACAATACAAGTTTCAAATTTGTTATTCTTGAGGACTAAAGAATGTCCGTAGTAATTAACTCGACAGTTATTACACGGTATCATACTCAATTTTGTACATGTGCAAGTGTGTTCTCTGAAGGATAAGTCCTTATTTATCCAAGAAAACAATATGCATTATATCTCAGCACCTGGTACAGGATACTTCTGAGATTTATTACTGACAAAGTACGACTAAACTACATCAGTAGCTTGAAAGTAAAAATCACGGTACCTCTTTCTTAAGATTGACTCATGTTTAATATGTACAACGGACTAGAAGATAAAGAAAACATACCTCGAGAGGTGTGGTGTGACTTGGTCTCAGTGTGACCTTTCCTCTTCTCCTCACCGGGTGCACTGGAGCCACGCAGTTGGCCTTGCACATGCTTTCCAGGCTCAGGAGCCGGAACTCTCCATTTCTTATTGAGCAGACCGCCATTTCCAATCTTGGATGTGTTTTCAACTGAGCCATCTTCACCTGGATCCAGGTTTATATTGTCCCTCAGAGACAATAAACAGTCAACAACTGATGTCATGGACCCCTATAAGAAATGGAGCAACTTCACAATTAACCAATTATGACAATAGCAGTAAAATAATCACTAAAAGCATGCCCAAGACTTGCAATTTCCATGTAGAGAAAAAAATTTATTTGTTTTTTTTTTCAGTTTTGCAATTTGCCTCAATTTGACAAAACCTCACTCTCAATTGCAATTTACTCACTAAGACAAAAAAAAATATAAAGGTTAACCCAATACAGGGGAAGAAAATGTGTAAAACACTAAAACCACTGGGTAAACTTGTACCAGAAAGCATACCTGCTCAAGATCTGTTATTTCAAAGCCCGGTAACCCCATTTCTTCGACCAATGTAAGAAACTTCTTTAATGTCACTACTTGTGGCTCTAACGAATCAAAAAAGCCATGTGTGCCCTACAAAAATAATTCAAGAATGGTCAAGCAAAAAAAACTTAAATCAGGGGATGCAACAACAACAACAGAGCCTTTATTCGCAAATAAATTGGGGTAGGCTAGAAATGAAACCCAATCTGAAATGAAAAACCAATATAAATAATAATAATGATATAATAAATAGTAGTAAAAATAGAAATATAGTAATGATACTACTAATACTAATAATAATGATAATAATACTAATAAAAAATAATAAACCATTCTACAAATCATACTAGCGCCTTACGTCGTTAATCATGAACTACAACTATACCACTACTAAATTTTTGTATGTCATGGTTCTGGTACGTGGATTGCTGACTTCTTATGCATAGCTTTGGAGATGATTAATTGAAAATGCAAGAATCAAACTTTTGTTTAAGTTTCACAGGATATGACATTTCCTCCAGTTTAACATCTATTATTTCATGACAATGGAGAATATATACTAATTCAGTGTTTATCTCTGTGAGGGTTTTCCTATGCATAGCTTTTTTTCAAGAGCAACAAAATGCCAATTTTTTTCCAATGCAAGATTTCAAGTAGCTACCAAATGAGAGTTCAGAAAATCCTATTTACAATCTTCTCTTCTCTGATAATATGGAAAAAACTAAGTTATGAACAAAAAAGTACCTCTGCAGTGCCAGGAATAAGCACATTGAAAACCAAGCATAGCACAGTCCCATCATAGAGTTGCTTTCTCAGTTCTTCCTCTGATGAATTAATTGGTACGTCAAAATCAGGTAATAGTCCATTCAACCAGTCCAGCAATTCAGCTCTTCGGTCCGCTGAAATAGTAAAATGTTTAGAAGTTAGAGGATAGTTAGAACTCCGTTGAAATTAATAGAAGAACAGGCAACATGTGGGAACAAATGATCAGACATATACACCATTTCAAGGATGCATTTTATATATGAGGCAGAATTACAAGTCAAGTGAACAATGCAAACTTTTTGCACAGAAATGCTGTTAGAGCATTGTAACAAAAAAATTCATAGCAACGCAGGAATGAGGCTAACCAATCCTTTCCCTGTCAGCTTAAACGGATCCCAAATTATCAGATCCAGTACCAGAAACAAAAAGGGAGAACTTTTTAAACGTGAATTGCAATGCTCAATCCTAGCACCTTTTTTGCTTGTAACCTTAGCAGATTTTTTTCAAAACTAAGGCAGGAATTATGATGAACTATTCCAGTTAGCTAGGATAGTTCTATTTTGTCCTTTTTCTTCAAATATAAGACATTTAAAGTAGATCGGCTACTGACCTGCCTGGACCTCAGTGTCAACACCTCCCATTCTCTTCCAAGCTCCGCACAGCAGGGGCCTCACTGCATAATACCTAAAATTCGAGGAGTAAAATGCGAAAGGTGCCCTTGAGCGGAATGTACTATTGCAGATCGACGACTGGAGAGATGAATTGAAGGAGATCGTCGCCGGTGCTACTCTCTTGTGCTTATATACTTATGATTTCAAAAATACTGACAAAATGTGGGGCAAATTTGGAAATATTTGTACCCTAGTGTAAGTGGAGATGCCACATTGCTGGGTTCGCCTCGAATTTTTGAACTCCGTCCGTTATCAGTTCGAAAGTTTGGATCCTTGTCTTCTCTCGTTTCCTCTCTCTCTCTCTCTCGCCTTAACTCGCTCTCTTACCTAAAGTGTGTATGAGAGAGAAAGAGAGGCAAAGCTGTTTCTGTTGGGAGGGTTCGAATCTCAAAAGAGAGAGATCCTTTTTTTTTGGCAATTAGAGAGAGGAGGGTTTTTGAATCGCACCTTGAAGTCTCAACTCTCAACAAGGCACCTTTCTCCTTAATTGCTCTGCTCTTTTTCTTTTTTGTTTTTCTCATGATATTTAAAATACATTGCCGCATTCGTATTTCATATTTACTGCATCTGTATTCGCTACGATTTGTGTGTGATACTTCACGTGATAATTATAGTGCATTTTTATTTGTTGCTTTCTCATTTTGTTGTAAAATTGAAGTCACTTCTCATAAAAAAACATATTACCCCTGCATTTTATTCTCTCTTGTATATAATAATAATTTTTATTATATATATTCACTTATATATTATTTTTTAATGTGTTAAATTACTTTTATAATTAAAATTTAATATATATTTAGCCTCACCCATATCTAAGATTTTTTAAAATTGCCGTATCGTATTGGATACAATACCCGCACCCGCGCTCGTGCAACATAGCTTTCCCCTAACCAATAGCTTGAACGTACCAACGATGAACACATGTATATGTACTCAACTCAATTTATCATATATAATAAGAATATAGCTACAATGATATACATAGTTAGCAAGCATTTGTTTTATGTGTTTTTTTTGTTGGATTATTTTAGTTAACATTAATTTAAGTTGTCCAATAAATACTTCATATTGAAACCTAACAGAAAATCAAATTTCATGATTTTTAAAGCTTTTTAGTTATTTTTTAAAAACAACTATGTTTAATATTAAAATGACCTCTTCATATTAAAAATATTTAAAAATAGCTAGAAAGCTACAAAAATCTCGAAATTTGATTTCCTAATAGATTTGAATATGAAAATTTATTGGACTGCTTAAATTGGTGTTAACTAAAACAATCCAACGAAGAAAAAACACATAGCACTATGCATATCACTGTAGCCTGATTCGATATGATAACACGTAGTTGAACTAATTTTCTATGATTCTTAATTCTTAATTAAAGCACTTTAATTACGTTATCATTATTAACAGTGGAAATTTACTTAAAGGTTGGTTCGATTTATTTAATTTTAATAACAAAAATCTGTCAATTATCTTTTTTTCATGACAAAAAAACTAGTAAAAAAATAAAAATAGTGTTGGCTCAAACTTTCCTAAGTTTGTTGATTTGCAAAACCAAATTGAATTTAATCATTTCTTGTGTATTAAGAATAATTGTAGGGCATTTAAGCAAATGCACAAAAGGAACACAAGAGATGATCAAGGATGACCCAAGATCAAGTTTAGAAGATCAAAATCAAGATGAAGACTTACTTAGGTTAATTATATCTTAGTTTTATTTAAATTTGGATACAAAAGAGCAAGGAAATCCAAACCAAACAGTATATATCATTATAACGCTAACTTTGACGTTATAACGCTACATGTCCAAAATGTTAATTTCTGGTCAAATCCTACATCGAATTGAGATAGCGTTATAATGCTAGATATAGCGTTATAACGCTAGAATGCTGAAATGTTCAAAATGAATGTTAAAATAGAAATTGAATTAATAAAAATTCAAAACATCAAGAATATGTTTTAGGTATAATTTAAGTTTAGGAATATAAACTTTATTTGATCAAAAAATCATTTGGATTAGTAGCAAAATAATTTACACAAAATTCCAGAGAGTTGGCGTTATAACGCCAAGGTAGGTTCAGGTGCCAAATTTGGCTAAGTGTTGGAATTTATGCAGGAATTTGGTATAGCGTTATAACGCTACATATGACGTTATAACGCCAGACAAATCTCAATGGTCAAATGTACTATCCTGACACAAGACAACGTTATAACGCTACGAGAAAATTGTACGATCAAAATCCAACGGTCATATTATTTGTCCTAACCCAAGATAGCATTATAACGTTATGATTTACACATGAAATAACGTTATAACGCTATGTGGCGCAGGAATGCTTTTGGCCAGAATTGAGCCCTATATGAACCCTTCTCCCTCAACAATTAGTCACGTTGTTCCATTCTATTCAATCAACACCATTATCAGCAACCTTGAGCTTTATACCTCTAGCAAGATCCTTGCTCTTAATCTCAAGTTTAATTAGCTAAATCTAATATAGGGATTATATAGAGTTTAGTTGTTTGAGTGATTATCTTTGATTCTCTTCCATTTAGAAATTGTCAATTCTTGTGAGTGTGTGTGTGGCCTTGAGCTACACCAGAGTGTGTAAGTGAGTTCAAGAAAGTCGGCTCAATTCTTCACCGGTGTGTGTAAGCGAGATAGAGTCCGACGTCGGGTTAGGGTTGGCGGCTCCACCGGTGTGTGTAAGAGAGCCCCAATTTCGAAGTTGTAGCGCTAAGCAAGCGATTATTATTTAGTGTAGTGGATCGTGCTTATTACCACAAGAAGCGGAGGCGTTGGGGACCCAGAGACGTAGGCGAGGCCTTTAGTGCAAGCTGAACTTCGTCAACACGCGATTGAGCATTTCTTTCCTTTATCCCTATTTATATTTACTCAATTCAATTTGTTTAATTGCTTGATTTGTTTGTGAATTGAATTGAGTTGTGCTTGAATTGCTTGATTAGAAAATTAATTATAATTGCTTGTTGAATTGCTCAACTGAATTGTTTGCCATAATTTATAAAAATTTGCAATTAGGTCCCTCTTGGATTAAACCGAGTTAAAATTAGTTAAGCGTCTATGTCCCCTAGTCCCTACAAATAGTTCCATCTCAAAGAATCGTAAATCTTCGTCCAAACTCTTAGAATTAAAGTTAATGATTTTCTGTTTTTAAAATCAAACAAATAGAACCAAATGTTGAAGTAAATTTCTACCATAAAATGAAACCTAAAGAAAAAAATTTCTAAAAGTTATATTTTATTTCAACTCTAATTTCTTCAATTTTATGAAGAATTGGTTGTATTATATTATTGAATAAATTCGATAATGTTTTCATTATATTGTTCATGTGTTTCTATTATAAAAAAAGTAATAAAGAATTGTTCTGATGGAATCTTCTACCGGTGGTTGGCAGAAGCACAAGATGCATTGTTGGTAATTGGAATATGTCGATGTTCAAATGTCATCCATTTTGATTAGATTTTGAAGTGATTGAAGATGATTTTGTGGAACCAGGGGGATTATACTAGTGTTGGATATTGTGTCGATGTATAGAGATTTTGCTAATCTTGTAATTTTGTTTGGTTTTAGATTTAAATCAAGAGAATATAGATTAGTATAGAGCTATAGATAGTGGATATGTGATGTTATTTTTTGGTGTTTGAATTTTGTATTTTTTTCTATGAAAATGAAAGTAACATGCGTTCTCTGCTTATTTAAAAAAAAAAAAAAATAACAGTTGAAATACACTGAAACACGAGGTTCAGTTTGATTCCCTACAAACTGTTGCGTTATTTTGTTAAAGTATAGAAGCAAGTATTACAACTATATTGTATCACCTTTCAGGTTAAAAAAATTAAGCTACCACATGTAAAGACTATTGTTCCTGTATAATTTGCAGTGTTTCAGCAGAGCCTAGATTTTCAAAGTATGTGAATAAACATACTATAAGGGGCTGGTATGATAAATAAATTCTCTTTCTGTGATATTTTGGTTGTCTTTAGTACAGCGGCGTTGTCGGAGTCCGAATCTGGTGCTCGTAAAAACCGTGTTTGTTTTTCTGCTTGTCTCGATCCGACCGTTCGATCGCTATGGACGGCTGTGATTTGATTTAGAAGGCAGATGCTTTGGCCGTTAGATGAGTCTTGAACGGTCCAAATCGAAACAAGCAGAAATTTACGAGCAGCAGATCCCGTTCCGGCGTTGTCGGTCCCAGCCGTTTATTACCACCGTGCGGACAACGTATTAAGTATTAACGATGTGCAAAGCAGGGATCCCATTTCCTCTGGGATCGATTGTGGATTATGGATAGATCACGACTTCGTATCTTTTCTTTTTCACCAGTTCAAATCTTTTGAAATTTCACCACAATGATATAATTATTATATAAACTAAACCCCAGATATATGTGACCATTACACCAGTGTCATGCTGCTATTTTCGAGGTCTGCTGAGTTTTTGTATTTTGCGAGTAGAATTGAGGAAAAAAGCAATGTAATTTGGGAAACTGTAGGGGTATATAGGATGACGCAATGAGATATAATTTTTCTTTGGTGGGTGGCACATCAAGGTATAGTCGTATCAGACTAGAGGGCATTTTCGTGTGAGGTTAGTTACAATTACAAAGGATGCATTCCCGTCCGATTTTTTTAATATTAAAAATTTAATAAATAATTATAAATTGAAAGAAAAATTGACGCGAAAGTGTTGAAAATAGAAAAGATCGGAGCTAGTCACATAATATTGTTAGTAATTATTTCAAATCTTAAGTTAGCTACTAATCTGACTAACTCATTCATGATTCATTCATCTAAACACACTCCGAGTACAAATGATTGGGACACATGCACATCAATTAAGCACATTTCATGTGCACAATAATGATATCATGTTCTTGTTTTGTTTGTGCAATGTTCGTAGCAAATATTCCAAACGGAATATCTAATAATAAATTTGTAAAGTCTGTTTATAAAGATGACGGAAACATGCAGCGGAAATATCGTAACAGAATTCAATTCTCAAAAATTTTAGCATATGACGAAGACGAGATGACTTCGAAACTTTTAATTTGACAAATACTGTACTTCCTCCCGAATTATGTTTTCTATGATAATGATTCCGAACAACACATTTGACGTTTTACATTCAATTTTAAATAAAACTATAATATTTTGTGTGTTTATAGAATTATAGTGTTATATTAGAACAGTTATATTTTGTGAAACTTTAATTTGCAAAAAAAAAAACTCATAATTTTTTTTAACGTTTAGTTAACTATGTGTTCCCAATACATGAAATATCTGCTATTTGAGTCATTTTTCCTTCACTCACGGGGACCTGCTTACAGCACTTGGTGGGAGTTTGTATGATTCCTTTTATTCCACACTGTTTAATTAAATATTCACAATACTCCACCACAAAATGTTGTTGTGAATTTATAAATTCTAATAATATAATATTATAAGTTGTTTAGAGCAAGATTATGGTAATATGTATAGGACACTCATTCCGTCCTATGCAACTATGCATTTGTTCAATAAACTTAGATTTAAGTTGCTTAATAAATTCTTCATATTAGTATTTTATAGGAAATCAAATTTCTGATTTTTAGAGCTTTCTTGTTATTTTTTAAATATTTTTTTAAAAACAATCCATATTTAATATTAAAAAATAATAATTAAAAATGGCAAGAAATCTCTAAAAATTACAAAATTTGATTTTCTACAAGATTTTGTTATGAAGAATTTGTTGAGCAACTTAAATTTCAATTTACTGAGCAAATTAAACATGCATAATCGTATAGAACGGAAGGAGGTGTCCTATGCATATTACTATACTCTTGCTCTTTTATAAATTATAATATTATACAATTTTCAATTTTAATTTTAAACTGATAAAAATATTATATTTTGATTATAGTTTTCCGTTGTTAGTTTTATCAATTTCAAATGATTTATAAATTATATTTACAATACAATAAATAAATCATACAAAAATTGAAATGACAAACAAGACATGAATTACAAACGTGGATTTCTTATATTTTCTTTTGAGAAATAAATACTACTTTTTACAAACTAAAAATGTATAACATATAAATATTTCAAATATCACAATATAAACACACGAAATAACATTGAGCATAACATGATACATGAACTCGGGAGAGAAGAGGTCATTGCTAACTAAAGTTAGCTCATTTTAATGAAAATTAAAAAAAAATGATAATGGGTGTGAGTTGAATTCAGTTACACTTTAATTTAGAGGTTAAAATTTTGTGAAAAATGAATAATTTTTTTTTTCATCATTTACATCCCCTAACTTTCATTCATCTAGTACATAGACTAGAGAGTAAGTGAAAATGATCTCCTTCCCTCCTCTCTCTTTCTCTCTCTCTTTCGCTTTCTCTTTCTCCCATCTCCATTTTCTAAAGGACACTCTTTATTATACTTCAAAGAAAGTATTTGTTCAAAAAATTTCGAAACCAACTTGTCAAAAATAAAAAATTGAAAGCAAGATCTGTGTCTACCTCAAGGCACAACTCAAACCGGGACAGTACTATTGGGCCTCAAGGCCTATAATTCGGTTTAAGAAATTAAATGGGCCTTAATCATCCAATAACCTGGGCCTGTTTTTATACAAGTAATACAAGCCACCTACAAAATTGACACCTTCAACAGCATTTAATCAAGTGACAGAGAAAATTTTAAATTTGAGGTCAAGGTAATTTGCTGGTTTTTAATAACGACATGCCAGAATATGGTAAATAAGATTTTAATTGTATTTAGTTTAATTAATATTGATTCTTATAAAAGATATGGTTAAATTATATGACGCGATAAATCTTTTTCAAAAGAAACACCATTCAATATATTTACTTAAAAAATATACTGTTCAACCAATCATCAATAATGCAATCATAAAATGCATGATCAATGCATGCATGCAACAAAATAAAGGCATGATTTCCTGAGTCCATAAGAAGGCAAGGCTGGTAATATCACAATCACCATCATCACCATCATCATTTCATTTTGTGATTTAATATATTTAGTTGATTGGAGTAAAGAACATAGAAACAAGAAAGTACTTGACACCCTCGAATCACACATAATTAAATACGACAACAATTTATTACACTACCAATTAATCACCCCGAACAATTACCGTAATCAAATTATTCAGCAAACAAGGCCTACTTTTTTCACACAACAACTCGACTAACATAATTCTATTATTTTATTTTTCAGAAATACGTCTGAATTGTGTAGAATACACTCGTACAAAAGGCTCGAATCTCACTTGCTTGGTCTGATGGCACATTCGATGGGACCAGCTTGTTGCATCAGCTGATAAAAAGAACCATGGAACAGGAACATCCACCTTGTTAGTATCATATATACAATATATTAATATATTGTTATACTGTGTGCACATTGGAGGCAAGTTGACGAATTGGAAGTTACAAAATATATCCTGTTTCGGTGTATCAAGACGATCAATTCCCTCAAATACTATTCCTAGGAAGTAGGAACAGTATTGCCACAAATTTGGAATGAATTCCTGACAGTTTTTTTCATTGTGGTTCCTGGGAATATTTCATTTCATTAAAAAAATCACTTAACAACCAGTAAACAGTAGTAAGATCACGACCCCCAACCGTTAAAAAAAGTGTATTTGGTTGAAAGGTACCGGGTCAGAGAAACAAGTTAAGCAAAGCATGAGCAGAGAGCCAAAGATAAAAGAGTATCAACATGACTAAAACAAAGGGTTAGGGATGAATACTCTTTGTAAACATATATAAAATCGAATTTAGGAAGGAAAAGAATAATACTTCATACAATGCATGTAAGCATGTTTTCAAGCTAATAAGTATAGGAAAAGAAAAACCTGAAAGTAGGTTTCCAACTTCTGCCTCAGAACAGAATGTTCCCTCTTAATTTTCTGGAAAGACCTCATACATCTGCATTTTACATTTATATAGTCAGGTGAACATAATGTTGGAAGCAGAAATTAAAAGAATAGAAGAGGAAAGAGCAAAAAACAAGTTAAGGACAGGGAGAGACCCTTTAATATTTTCATCTCTGCAGTAATCCCTGAAGGCTGTGCATTCAGTTTTCATCCTTGAAGCACCAATACTATAAAAATTAAAATTAAAGAGCCAAAATAAGATTTGGAATCTAATTAATCTATCTCAGTCTATACTGATCTTAACACCTCATACACACTGAAACACTCAAGCCACCTACCTTGTACAACTTCCCATTAATTGTTGCATGTAAACGTCCAGCTTGTTGAAATCGTTTGCACACTTATCCCTACAGAACAATATCCAAAATCATACTCCATTTGACAAACAAGAAAACATAGAGTTGTTAAAAAGAAAAAAAAAAGGTGAAGTTATGGTGCTTGCGCATGCACTGTGCTTGTGCATCTAGATCCTTCGATGTGTATCGAAATTCGATACGCACAAATCTTCACGAATCTCGATGGGCATCGGAGGATTCAGATACGCAAGCACGATGCATGCGTAAGCAGTACCATAGTTTTGCTAAAAAAAAAAACACTCTTTACACACAAGGCTTGATCGATGTTTGCCATTAGTCTCAGAGAATCCCTGAAGAACAGGGTGACAACTTCTTCGACAAAATTCGGGCTTGCATCGTCCTGTAAATCTTCTAGTTGATAAAACTGTTCATCCAAGTAATCCTGCAAACCATAAAATAAACTAAGCATACTTGTGCAAAATGCATTCCACGTGCTGTTATTGATTCTTTTATAATTATTAACGAGTCCCATGTCCCATGTCACACATGACTTGTTGCATCTTTAAATATTCTAGAAAAGGCATACAGAAATCCTCACTATTATCGAAATAAAAACCTTCTGAAAAGTATCTTTCTAAAATTATTGAAGATTCTTCCTCTTATTTGATTTAGAAAGTTGCATCCTGTACAATCACATATAATTGGAGAATCTATATATCGGACAGTTTTATAACTTTTATTCATCAATCTACTAACAACCAAGCCTTCTCCTTATATTGAATGTTATATACTCGTACTAAATTTTCATGTTGCCTTATGTCAATTGTTTTTAACAACGAACTTAAGACACCACAACTCATTGTTTATATGTATGGACAGAAAAAATGAAGGTGTTAATAAACTTGGATAACTAGTTTTTAACCCCTTTCACAGCATACTCAACATAAATTGTTTGATAAATTTGCTTTGTTCTTCAAGCACCTTACTACCTTTCTTTTGGGGTGCACAATATAGTTATATAGGTTGGAATTGAGACTTCAAATCTAATAAATAAAATTTGAACTACGTGTTATATGATTAATAACTCCGCCTGTGTTGTTTCAACATAGCCGGTCCCAAGCCCGGAAAAAGGAGGAGGGTTGTGATAGGCGTGGTGAGCCAACGTAAAAAATTAGCTACTCCCATGAAAATGAAACCCAATAAACTTTCGTTGGGGCGTAACCTTCTTAGCAACGCGCTATATCAGAACCCAGGTATGGTGTTAAATGTGCAAGGGCCGGATCGCCACTCCCTTAGTGACGTGCTACATCGACGCCCGAGTGTAGTGACAAGTGAGCAAGGATCTTCGCACTTTACTCGACATGTGCGAGAGGTAAAGAAGCTAGCCGAGGATAATAGGATTCGTCTAGATAGTTGGAATGTAGGATCATTAATGGGTAAGCTACGAGAGTTAGTTGATACTGCAATTAGGAGACGTGTAAATATCATATGCGTTCAAGAGACTAAATGGATGAGTCAGAAGGCGAAAAAGGTGGAAAATACTGGTTTTAAGCTCTGGTACACAGGGACAGAGCGAAGCAAGAATGGAGTAGGTGTCTTAATTGACCATAGCCTTAAGAACGAAGTTGTCGACGTTAGGAGACAAGGTGATCGACATATCCTAGTTAAGTTGGTCGTTGGCGAATTAGTTTTAAACGTTATTAGTGCGTATGCTCCACAAATAGGTTTGTGCGAGAACGTCAAGAAGTAATTCTGAAAAGATCTAGAGGAGATGCTTAGAGATGTGCCTAGCGATGAGAAGCTTTTTATAGGAGGAGACTTCAATGGTCATGTTGGTACAACTAGTGGGGGGGTTTTGAAGGAGTGCACGTGAGATTTGGATATGGTGATAGAAATCAATAAGGAGAAAACATCTTGAACTTTGTTGTAGCATATGACCTAATGATAGCTAACACCTTCTTTAGAAAGAGACAATCTCATTTAATTACTTTCAGCAGTGGTCAACACTTGAGCCAAATCGATTTTGTTCTTAATAGGAGATAGGACAAACGAGCTTGCGTAGATTGTAAGTTTATACCTGGAGAGTGTGTTGTCCAACAACACAAGCTTATGGTCTCGGATTTTCGCTTCCGAATACGCACTCGACAGGACAAAGGCGTCAAAATATCGAGGATGAGATGGTGGAAACTCAAAGGGGATGCCCAACAGGTCTTTAAGGACAAGATGATCGAAGAATGAACCTTTAACGAAAATGATTACGTTGCTAATAACATGTGGAAGAAGATGGAAACTCGCATTCGAAAGGTAGCTACAGAGGTATTAGAAGTGACTAAGGGAAATATACATGAACCTAAAGACACTTGATGGTAGAACGAGAACGTGCAAAAAGCTATCAAGGAGAAGACGAACTGCTACAAGTGTTTGCATCATGACAAGAGTGAAGACAACGTGCAAAAGTATAAAATAACCAAAAATAATGCAAAGAAAGTTGTGAGTGAAGCAAGGGGTCGAGCTTATGAGGATCTATATCATGTGCTAGGTACGAAAGAAGGCGAAAATGACATCTATAAGATTGCCAAACTCCGCGAGAGAAAGACGAGAGATTTCAGCCAAGTCAAATGCATCAAGGATGAGACAAATAGACTTTTGGTGAAAGACGACGAGATCAAGAAAAAATGGAAAAAATATTTCGACAAGTTTTTCAATGGAGAGAACGAAAGCACTATGGTCGAGTTAGATGACACTTTTGATGACACCAACCGGAGATTCGCTCGAAGAATTCAAGAGACGAAGGTGAAGGAGACTTTAAAAAGAATAAAAGTAGATAAGGCTTTAGGGCCTGATAACATCTCGATCGAAGTATGAAGATGCCTTGGAGACATAGAGGTAGTATGGCTAACTAAGTTGTTCAACAACATCTTCTGGTGAAACAAAATGCCGGATGAGTGGAGAAGAAGTATATTAGTACCTATCTTCAAGAATAAAGGAGATAATCAAAGTTGTACTAATTACAGAGAAATCAAGTTTATGAGCCATACAATGAAGCTCCGAGAGAGAGTGACTGAGCATCGATTAAGAAAGATGGCAAGCGTTACGAAAAACCAATTTGGTTTTATGCCCGGACAATCGACTAGGAGGAGATTTTCTTGACAAAATAATTGATGGGGAGATATAGAGAGCAGAAGAATGATTTACATATGATATTTATCGACTTGGAGAAAGCGTATGACAAAGTACCGAGAAAAGTCATGAGGTGGGCACTTGAAAAGAAGAAAGTCCCAACAAAGTATGTTAACCTTATCAATGATATGTATGGTAACGTTGTGACTAATGTCAGAACATGTGACGGTGAGACTGAGAACTTTCCCATTAAGATAGAGTTACATCAAGGGCCAGCCTTGAGTCCTTACATTTTTGCCTTAGTGATCGATGAGATCACGAAAGATATACAAGGCGATATTCCTTGGTGCATGCTCTTTGTAGATGATGTTGTCCTGTAATGAATGAGTGGATAGAAAATTAGAGTTGTGGAGGAAGACTTTAGAATCAAAAGGTTTTAGACTTAGTAGGACTAAGACCGAGAATATGAAGTGTGAGTTCAGTGGCATTTGATAAGAAGATAAAGATGTTAGTTTAGATGGACAAGTAGTGCCTAGCAGAAATACCTTTTGGTATTTGAGATCGATGCTACAGAGTGATGGTGATATTAATGAAGATGTTAGTCATACAATAAAAGCGGGTTGGATAAAATGGCGACAAGCATCGGGCATCCTATGCGACAAAAATGTCCCACAAAAGATGAAAGGCAAGTTCTATTGGACGGTGATCAGGCCCGCAATGTTGTATGGAGCAGAATATTGGGCTACTAAAGGGCAACACATACAAAAGATGAGTGTGGCAGAGATGCATATGTTACAGTGGATATGTGGGAATAGAAGAAGGGATCGCATTAGAAATGACGATATACGTGACAAGGTCGGGTTGCACCAATCGAAGATAAGCTTGTTCAACATCGTTTGAGATGATATGTGCATATCTAGCGGAGGCCTTCTGATGCACCGGTACGTAGTGGAGTTTCAGGCCGCGTCGAAAACACGAGAAGTGGTAGGGGTCGACCAAAATTGACATGGGCTGAAGTTGTAAAAATGGACTTAAAGACATGAAATGTCTTCAAGGAGTTGGCGTCAGATAGGAGTGCATGAAAGTTAACGATTCACGTACCAAAGCCGTGACGAACTAAATTTTAGAAGTAGTGTTATAATTGTACGATTTTAGTGCAGGATTAACGACGTAGAATACTAGTCTCAACTTATGATCGGTGGAATAGTGTATTATTATTATTATTAGTAGTAGTATTATTAAAATCATTTTTATACTTCTATTTTTATTATTATTTTACTATTTGTTATATTAATTTTCATTTCAGATTGGGTTTCATTTCTAGCCTACCCTAATTTATTTGAGAATAAAGGCTTTGTTGTTGTTGTTGTGTTATATGATTACTATGTCAAATAATGTCACTAATATTACATTAAATAAAATAAGATATGCCATATAAATGCGATTAATTAAGAAATTGCATAATATTTATTTCCTTAAGTTTTGAATACAAATATATTTGGAATTAAAGTGAATTAATTATAATTGTTAATGAACAAATTATAATTGATTCAACTAATACTGGTGATTAAAATAAGTGCCAAAGTGATTAAAGTATGATTTGAATCAAGAATGAATAGGAAACAAATCAAACGGGTCAAAAATGACTTTTATTGCGAGCCACAATAAGTCCATTGTGAACTGCAAGGAAGAGGGAAAAATAGCGCAAAAAATTGCACTTCATTGCGACAATGGAAGCAGTAAAATGGGAAAGGAACCTGAACTCATACGGGCCATAATGATCTAATTGTGGGCCACAATGAACAATTATAGAAGCTGCAAGACAGCCAGAAACTTCCTCGTTTTGATTCTTCCATGAATTGGCTCAAAAGTCATATCATATCTTGTGTACAAATGTACACACAATTTGGGAAGGTTTTGGAAAGATATTGGCATCAAATACTTTCTAGAATATTTGTTATTAATTATGAGATCTCTCCAAGATACATTAACACTACTATATAAGGGCCGAATCTCCAAGGGATACAAGTGCGACACTTAGAATTCTATCTCTCTCTTCATTAACAACAATTACCTCGATTCTCATTCGTAAGTCGAAGGAAAAGAAAGAGCATCCGTGTTTTCTTGGAAGGCTCTGTCAGCAAACAAATGGAGGGATAAAGGAAAGGATTGGAGCAAGGTGCATGCTTCTTCCATCTGCGAGGAATTCAAGAAGATGGAAAGTAAGTTCTCACTTTCGCTATTTAATTTTACTACCTTAGATCTTGCACACAGAGACATGTAATTGCATAATTAGAATTTCAGTTTGGATAATACCTAATTGAATTGCACCAACAAGTGGTATCAGAGTCAACTCTGTGTGGGATTTAAGGAATATGGTAATTTAAGGTTTTGGAGTTCAATTGTTTCAAGGAATTATATCAAATTTAATTGTTGCAAACGACTTTTATTGGATTTTAGTATTTGCCTTAATTATCTTTGCATTCTTTTGAGTTAAAATTTTGGATTTTTCCAAATCCCTCGCCTTTTTTGCAATTTTGGAAAGGTACTATTCAAAATTTTAACTTATTAGTATTTGAAATAATTAAGGTTTGCAAATAAAGTTAGAGTTTCCAATTTATGCAACAAATGAAGCGTTTAAAATTCGAATCAGAAAAATAATTGAATGGATCTACACAAAATTGAATTGACAAGGACTATTGAGCAAATAAATGCACAAAACTTGGATTGACAGGGACTATTGTGCAAATAAATGCATTTTTTTTTGAATTGACATGGATTATTGTGCAAGAAAATGCACGAAACCTTGATCTGACAGGTTTTATTGCGGGTTGCATTGAGTCTATTGCGGGCCGTAATGAATACAGATCTTGTATATTTTTCGTGCAGTTTCGAATATGGTTTAGTTGGGCTTATTGCAACTCATAATGGACTATGTTACAACGAGTAATGAGTGCGTATTTTTGCCATATTTGGTATTTTTGTGATTTCCAGATCTGTAATTGTTCAAACCCTAAATTGTTAACAATTATGAATCTTAGGAGTAGCTGTAATGAATTATAATTTATGCAATATATAATTATGGTTACTTATAAATATATAAGATACTATAATTATCTTAATTAGCTGTAAAATTTAGCTATTATCTATAATTAGTATTTAGTGCTAATAAAGAAAAGATAAAATATGCTAAATTTTAAAAGGATTCTAATTAAGTATAAATTTAGTATATAAGTATTTAGTATATACTAAATATTATGTAAAGAAATTTACAAAAGAGTTTTATAAAATCTATAATACATATAGTTAATTACTGAAAATTAATTTTTTTCTAATTAAAATTTCTATTAGTTACTATATATATATATATAGAGAGAGAGAGAGAGAGAGAGAGAGAGAGAAGAGATGATAGGATGCTCCATGGAGCATCAAACCGCTCATGCTCCACATCGTATCCAATTTGAAAATTTCAATGATCGATATGAACCATTGAACATGATCTACATATTGAAATCTACTTGAAGATTTAATTTTACATTTTTTTTAATTCTTTGCTATTTTTTAGAGAGGTAAGAAAATTGCAACTTTTGTTGGTCTAGAAACTGTTTGATTTGCAACTTTTCTACCTCTTTAAAAAATAGCAAAAATATTAAAAAAATGTAAAATTCAATCTCCAAGTAGATTTCAAAATGTAGATCATATTCAATGGTTCAAATCAGTCATTGGAATTCTATTTTATATATTATATTCTAATGAATAGTGAGATATCTTTTGATCAGTACTTGATTTTTTTAAGTAAAAAGAATAATGGACGTGGAGCACTGGTTCAAATCCCTAGTCTATTTATACATACATACATACATACATACATACATACATACATACATACATACATACATACATACATACATACATACATAGATGACCAGTAAATTCTTTTTGAGGTAGGTCCTAGTATAGACTTTAGACATAATTTTTTAAATCTATTTAAAGACAATTAAATTATATGTCTCATTTTGCTAACAATGAATGTTCACAAACAAACATTATTGATAAAGGATATGCAAAATGACCCATGAAAGGTTTAAAATTGAC
>CAXKVX010003139.1:0-41007 GCA_964058865.1 Eleocharis quinqueflora
CTCTTCAATTAGCGATTAATCACAGTTCAGAAATCATAAAGGTACAGCACAGGCATGTTGCATTATTAACTGTAAATAAGGACCTATTTTGAATTTTTGTAACTAAGCATTTCTTATTTCATAGTACTGATTTTCATTTCATGTTGCTAATTCCTTGTAGAGATTTGAGTTCCATCAGCTGCCTCACAGGAGCCACAGTTTCATCAGCTTCCTTGTAGGTATGTGGGTTGGGCTTTTTTATGTTTTGTTTGTAGAAAGAAATAATAGTTGTAGCATTCATGTCAGGTACCAGAAATATGTTTTTTATCATGTTTCTGTGAATCATTAATGATAATGATGAAAATGTTGAGAATAAAACCAAGCATAATTGATAAATGATTTTTGTCAAATGTCCTCACTGATACTCCTAATTCAATCTAAGTTGTGTAGGGAAATTAATTACCCCAGTAGTAATCTAATTGTTGACCAAAACTTGCCAGTTTTATCTAAGATTCTATATTTAATTATAGTTCCTAGTAATTACCCCAGTAGTAATCTAATTGTTGACCAAAACTCACCTATCTTGTAATGCTGCAATTAAGTTTTTAGTACATGCATGTATCACCCTAGATTCGGTGCCCTTGAGAAAAACTGTTGATATTAATTGTTGTAACATATGTTTCATGTTATTTTTTAGTAACCCAGGTTTAATATGTCAAGGGATCGTAGTTGGATGTATCATATGTATATTGATGAGAAAAACATCAATCCAGATTTTTTGGTTGGAGTAGATCATTTTGTTGAAGTCTTTGAAGCATCCTCCTAGTGTAACAAGACGAGGTAATAGAAACCTGATTCGGTGCCCTTGTCGAGTATGTGACAATACCAAATTTCTAACCGACGATGAAGTAAGAAATCATTTGTTTCAAAAAGGATTTACTCTTTTCTACGAATGTTGGCAGTATCACGGTGAGAATACAGAAATTAACGAGGATCCAAATAAGGTGTCAGGGGATGAAGAAGATGGAGAGAGAAACATGATGAATGAGATGGTCTTAGATGCAGCTGGGCCGAATTTCAATTGGGATTCAGCAGAGCAAGTTCCTAATGCCAACGTGAAAGACTTCTATGAAATGCTTGAAGCAGCAGATAGGCCCTTGTGGGAATTGGAAGCTAATGAGATCAATGTGAAGTGTAATGAATCGTTGTTATCAATTGTATCTCAATTGTTGAATTTGAAAATAGACTACCATATGCCAAGGGATTGTTTCGATCACATGATATCTATTTTCAAGAGTTCACTGCCCGAGAAGAACATATTACCTCCCAACTTCTATGGGGCTAAGAAGCTGCTAAGTGGGCTTGGTTTGAAGTACCAAAAAATTGATGTGTGTCCAAATGATTGCATGTTGTACTACAAAGATAACTTGCTGAAAGATCAATGTGATATTTGTGGTGACTCTCGATACAAGAGCAACGTGAGGAAGAGAAAGGGCAAACCTATAGCACGGAAAATTCTTCGTTATCTTCCTATTACACCAAGGCTACAGAGATTGTATATGTCTCCTGCTACTGTAGAGCAAATGAGGTGGCATAAGGATGGTGTTCATGAGAAGGAAGGAGTTATGATACATCCTGCTAATGGACAAGCATGGAACTTTTTTGATGAAACATATCCTGAATTTGCAAATGAGGTGCGAAATGTTCGACTTGGATTAGCAACCGATGGTTTCACTCCTTATAGTTTGAGCGCTGCATCTTATTCATGTTGGCCTGTTTTCGTTGTTCTGTACAAGCTTCCACCAGGAGTGGCAATGAAAAGAGAAAATACATTTCTAACTCTTGTTATTCCAGGTCCGAAAAGTCCAGGTAGAGATATAGATATCTTCCTAGAACCTTTGTTGGATGAATTAAGGATGTTATGGAATGATGGAGTAGAAACCTTTGATTGTTTTCGTAAACAAAATTTTCGAATGAAAGCAACACTCTTATGGACAATTAGCGATTTTCCAACGTATGGAATGTTATTCGGATGGTGTACTCATGGAAGATTAGCTTGTCCCATATGCATGGGAAAGACTAAAGCTTTTCGATTGAAAAAGGTAGGAAAAGCTACATGGTTTGATCATAGAGAATTTTTGCCAAAGGGACATAAATTTCGTCGAGACAGAAAGAAATTTAAAAAGAACACTTGTGTGACTGACTCACCTCCTCATCGTTTAAGTGGTGAGCGCATCCAAGAGAGTCTTACGTAAGTGTCTAGTAGTATTTTAATTTGGTATGTTATTTTGTAATTATTACCTTCTATATTATGACAATACAAACTAATCCAAAATTTTGTAGGTTTCTTCATCCAGATATGGTATTTGGTAAATCAAAAAGAATCGTGACGAGTTTTATGGTTATGGAAAGACACACAATTGGCAAAAACGAAGCATCTTTTGGAATTTACCTTATTGGTCAAGTAATCTGATTAGGCATAATCTAGACGTAATGCGAGGCGAATCAATTTGGTAATATCTTTCATACCGTTATGGACACAGAAAAAACAAAGGACAATATCAAAGCACGTCTCGACATGGCTGTAATTTGTGATCGTCCCGAACTAGAGTTGCAACAACGTGCTAATGGGTCATGGCTTAAGCCAAAGGCTCCTTTTTGTCTAACAAAAGATCAGAAGAAACTAATTTGTCAATGGTTGAAGGAATTAAAATTTCCAGATGGATATGCATCAAATTGGTCAAGATGCGTGAATGTTGAAGAGTGTAAGTTTCAAGGCCTAAAGAGTCATGATTGTCACATTTTTATGGAGCGATTATTACCGATTGCATTTCGTGATTTTCTTCCCGATTATGTGTGGGAGCCATTAACTGAACTAAGCAATTTCTTTCGAGATTTGTGTGCAACTGAGTTGGAAGTCTCTCATTTGGCAGAGTTAGAAAAGAAAATTATCATCACATTATGCAAACTGGAGCAAATCTTTCCACCGGGATTTTTCGACTCAATGGAACATTTGCTATATCAAACTGATGATTCAAAAGTATGGCAATAACAAGGAAAAGTGGCCCCTCTTAGACGATGAAGTTTGGATTAAGGCATCAGAGGGGAAAAGACATGGCCATTTCTATGGGGTGCCAGCAGTGCTTGACTCTAGCAAGTTATCTTCTGAACGCTCAACATTTTCGGTCATGGGCAATATTGCGTCAAGTTCCTCAAATTCAGTAATTTCTAATATAACTTATTCTTTAAATTGTAATTATTGAATATTGTTATAACATAGTTGGCTAGTGCATTCGAACCATATGGCTTTGTTTATTTAGGAAGAAAAGAAGCAACTGCCATGGCTTTGTTTATTTTTGTTTCTGACTAATATGTCTACTTTTGTTTTAGATGTGGAAGTTTGACGAATTGCTCATTTGTAGGTTTCTCCCCAAGTTACATCTTCTTCGGGTGTAATTGGTCCTAAATATCTCATTGATGACTATGATGATGATGATGAGTATGTTCCAGGTTTAGAAAGTGAGAATGAGCCTTCTAAAGGTCGGAATGAGTATCAAAATGAGTATGATGCATCTGATTACGACGAGCCATTATTTGATTTTGATGCTCCGTCAAGTGATGATGAGTTCTATAGTTAGTTTTTATATTTTAGTTGTTTGTGTTTCATGTTGGAAAATTGTGGTATTTTATATATGTTATGCAAGTTTGGGCAATATCACTTGAAACTAGTTGGAATTATTTTGTGCTGTGCTGATATCTGTAATGGATGATTGTGATATTTTGTGGAACTAATGTTTATATATGGTAATGAAAATTAAATATGATGCTCATCTGAGAATAGTGCGCTGAAAAATAATCAACTGCATATGTTAGCTTATGTTTGCATCAAACAGTAGCATCTGCTATATCGATGTAAGAGAGATAGTTGCATGTACTCACTGAAGCTAAAAGTAATAATTACATCAGCCTTCTGTAGCATAGTCAGATGCTAAAGAAAACAACTGCATAGTCAAATATAATGCAAATAAATTAACATTTGGTTCAGGACAGTAGATGCTAATGAACAGAGTCCCATGACCGAAAAGAATGCGAAAAAACACATTAGGTTCTGTAAAGCTGATGCTGCAGAAGGCAACTGCATAATGAAATCAAATGCAAAAAAATACATTAGGTTTAGGATAGTAGATGCTAATGAACACAGTCACATGACCGAAAAGAATGCAAAAAAACACATTAGGTTCTCCTAAGCTGATGCTAGAGAAGACGATTCCAACTAAACCCTTCATGCAAAAGAAATATATTCGATTCAGGGCACTGGTGGAACTGACTAGACGTCTAGCATCTGGTCGTGCTGATGCAAGGACCTGCTGATGCAATTGATTCTACAGATGTAGTTATTTAGCAGCATCAATGCAACGCCATCAGCAACTTTGCATCATTGTGTTGATGCGATAAACCAATGACATCAGTACACGCATGTAACTAACCATTATTTCAATCAGCTAGACGGATGTAACTGCTACACTTTCCTGTAGTGTAAATATGTGCTTCGTTTGTAATTTTACTGATTGTTAATCTTCAATAGCTGAAACTAGATTCAAAATTATCCTCTAAAGTCTGGAATTAGTTTGGAACACATGCATGAGCCTAGAATTTGGTTAGATCAAACTCCTTTGATCAATGGTCTAACTGATACCCTTAAGAATGTATAATTTTTGCAACTGTGACATCTTACTCGACACCTAAATATATTTTCTTTTTTTTCCCATTCCTACTGTTTTGTGGCAATTTTGCAGCAAGGTGTGTCTTCAGTCGAAGGAGATTCTGATGATAGCGAGGACGAGTGAGTTTATTTAAAATTTCAAACTAGATGTTCTATTTGTTTGTATTATTCTATTTTGTTGCACTTTAGCTACTATGTAGTATTTGAGGTATATGTAATGTATTGGGTGTATGAAGTATCTAAGATTGAGATATACTATAGCTACTATGTAGTATTTGAGATATAACGAAGTTATGATTGTAATTTTGGTGATATTCTCTTTTTACATTTCATGGATTTTGAAAGGATTCTATTTTGTTTTGCAATATTACATTTCATGGATTTTGAAAATAATAAGGAAGAAGAGAGATCGTTGTAGAGTCTTTCCATTGGGTTCTACAAGGAGTTGTCGCGTAAGGAAATAAGGGAACCGACGATTGTGACTTGTTCTCCTGCAAGACCTCGCTGCCACACCGAGAAGTGGAGAAACAAAAATAAGAGGAGAAGGAAGAGAAGGGCTGCATCGCTGTCCGGATAAAGAAAAGCATCAATTCCGAGAAATTGCAAAGCATGTAACAAAGTTAGGCTTCCACTCAAATTTTTTGGTTCTTTTAGTGATCATAGGTTAAAAGAAAAAGAAGAACCAGACTTGGGCCAGAACCCAAATCATGACCCATGAAATGCCAGACTTTCAAATATTGGCCATAGAATAATCCATGCTTCAGATAGCAACAATTAATCTTTATCTTTTCTGTTTTTTCAATAGAAAAATTGTATTGATGGGAATTTAAAATTTCAACCTTTTGAATATCATGTAATATTTTCCTCAAGGATTAATTTTTAAATATTACATTTCTCAAGTAAAATATATTTGAAAACAAACCATGCCAACTGAATTCTTATAATTCGATGAACTTTCTTGTTTTCCTATATTTATTTGATTTATTGTAGGAAATAATTCAACATCTAAAGCAGACATGCCCTGCACATCTGTATGCCACTTCGATGTCACCGCCTGATGTTCAGCAAGTCATCTCTGCTATAAAAGTTATTCTTGGTGAAGATGGCACCAACCGAGGTAGTGTATCCCCTTATCACACTTCAATTAAAAACTAGTACCATACTTGCATCTAATAATATGGAACTGCGACACTGACAGGGGCAAATAAACTGGCACAGTTGAGGGAGAACAGCAACTTCTTCAGGTCTGAGCTTCAGAAGATGGGTTTTGAGGTGCTGGGAGACAATGACTCCCCTGTCATACCTATTGGCGCCTTCTCCCGTGAATGCCTTAGGCAAAATGTGAATTACACACCATTTCTCGCTCTTGAGACACTGCTTATTATAATTATATATGTTTCTAATGTTCTTAAAAATACATAAATGTAGGTTGCAGTTGTTGTAGTTTCCATCCCTGCCACACCTGTTCTTCTAGCAAGGGCACGCATTTGCATATCTGTTGCACATACTCATGGGGATCTCATCAAGGTATTGGAGGTACTTTTTGTTTTTCCCCCGAATTTTGAGTTGTGGATCATTATCTCATTGATGGTTTGGTCTTTAGTATATGTCAGTTCTTCCAGTGGTTGACTATGTACACTTGCTGCAGCTTCATTTTCTTAACTCTATTTTGCAACTTTGAGCAATAGTACTCCAAAAAAAAAAAAAACTTTGAGCAATAGTAGATTTGACTGTTATGGTGACTCCATGGTAATAATGTTTTACATGTCCTATATATATTTTTTGGCCTTGCCAGGGTTGGAATATAGTGGGGAACTTTACCTTGTTCTCCTGGTGGAACAAGTGTTGGACATTTAATCATGTGCCCTCAATAAATTAAAATTCACATTAAATTTGATACTGTAAAACATTTATATTAATCATATTATGTATTTTTACAACATATACTATAAATCATATTATGTGTATATTTTTTCATATCACGCATATATATTTTATACAAGTATATAACTCATATAATTCATGTAATTAGTATCATATCACATGTATAGAACTCATTTTTTCTTAAATGAATTCTTAAAATTTAATGTATTAAAATAATTTATAAAATTTATGCATATATTATCAGTTCTAATTAGATTGAGCAATGCTCAAATTTTAGTTATTCTTGTCACATATAACTAACAGGTATATAATTTCTATATTTTTCATAAAATGTTACATATAAAAATATAAATTTTTATGAATATATATTATCAATTTTATTTATATTTAGCGAATCTCAATTTTTTTCTAGTATATATATAACCGCACGTCAAATTAGAATCAAAGTTTATTAATTCCATAGTGGTATATTCTTACCAGGTCTGCTTTTTAATTCCACAACAGGTCAAGCGAGAAGAGTTGGCCTACGCGCGTGAACCAACTTGAACTGTACGTCAAATAAATTAACCAGAAATCGGAGCAATATTGACTCTATTTATTTCTTTCAGCCATCTGACTATTTGTATACACAGTACGTTCATATGTTAAAATTATTAGTCGCGATGTTCTTCCGCCATTTAACAATTTCCTTGAAATATTTTCTTGTTGAATCGACACATATAAATTTGTTAGTTTAGACTCCATGAATTTCATGTAATATATATTTGTTGAAATAAACATACAAAACAGAAAAAAGAAAGAGGGAGAGAAAAATCTCCGGCGGGGAGGTCACCTCCGACCTCCCCCGCCGCCACCCTCTTCCCTTCCCTCGTCACCTCCTCCTTTCTTCTCTTCTCTCCCTCCTTCTTCCCCTGGTTTCGAGACAGAATAGTTGCGAGGGCAGATCACGAGGGTAGTCGCCATGAATAATCTTCAGTGACAGATCTTGATCGAGCACCTGGTATCGAGGCGTCGGAGATAGTGACCTGAGCGAGATCGAGCCTGTCCTCGGATTGGATCCGAATCTCAGATCTGACGGCTGAGAAGAAATTTGTGCCTTGTTCAACGATTAAGGGCAAGGTTTCGAGAATAGAGCTCTCAATTCAGTGCTGAGACGAGGGTGTTGATAGAGAGACTAGATCGTGTTGAGGTTGGTTCCATCACATGCCGAGACGATGATGTTGCGATCTTGAAACCTAGACAGGGTTGCGATCTTGAAACCTAGGTGTGTAAGAAGTGGCATCACAACATAAGGTCTATCAGGGGTGCAGTGTGCTATAAGGTATCTAGATCTGAGTCATAATAGCTGCGAGGGATTGATATGAAAGAGGGCTGATCTAAAGCTTGAGACGATTGAGACGATGAGCTAGGAAACATCATGAGCTCGGGACCAGATCAAGTGCCGGTCGAAAGGGCCAATAGTGATTGATGCTGAAGATTCTGATACAAATAGGCTGCTATTACGACTGAGATCGAGTGTGAGCTGACGAAGGTGATTGACGAGTGTGAACTTGCCAATCAGGCTAGCACCAACCAACAGTGATTGATGCTGGAAAGTTATTGTGACAAATAGGCTGCTGTACCAGATGAAACAGATCAGGCTGGCAGTTCGACAAATGGTCTACTGCTGAAAGGGCTTGAGGTCAAGGACAAATCAAGTACAAATGCTGATAGGGCTGGTAAATAGGAAAATGACTGAATCTGATAGGATATACAAGGGTTAGAAGGATCATAATACATGGAGATGGTCAGAAATCAGCACAGGGAGATACTGCTAGGGTGTGAAATTTTTGAGAAGAAAATTAGTTACGAGTCAACAGTATTGCGTTACGATAGGGATGATAGGTACCAGCTGGTACGGATTAGGGTGATTTACCGTGAGTGGGTCATATTTGTGCAGTGACAGGGTGCATGTCAGATGGTACCAGCTGGTACAGTAGATGGATTATGCGAAAATGGGAGTGTATATGGGTTTTCGAAACTGATTACAGTTGTTGAGAGGGCTGAGGGTAACTGGCAAATCGTTCGTGGACGTATGCGTAGCACGACCAAACTCTGATTGAGGTGGAGATCTGGGGATTGGGCGGTACAGATATAACCAATCAATCTTGGGGCAGATGTCACTTTAATTAGGCTGTGAAGTCGGATTATGCATCAAAGACGACGATTGGTGGAAGCTCAAAACGTCCAATTGATAAATTGTGGGATGTTTCGATGCTCAATTAATATAAGGGTGCAAAGAATGTTGTAAGGAACCAAAGGGATTATCTTTAATTTCGTTATTGGGTTTAGATTTACACATAGGGTGATATGTTGATTAGTAGAGATATTTTTCTATTGTCTTAAGTGTTAGATAGAATAGGATATAAGCAGAGATAGTGAACGTGGGTTGTTATATTTGTGTGTGTGAGTTGTATACTTCGTTTTTGTTAAGAAAATAAAGTCGTGGGCGCTCCCCAGTTGTTTCAAAAAAAAAAAAAATTCATGTACTATTTATGATTCCTAAAAAACGTTTATGCATATTAGTAAAAAAATTCTTAAAAAATTTAAATAAATGAGAGGCGTCTATCATTTTATTTTATAACAAAAACGAACTTACATCCAATATATAACAATCCACATATCAACAATCATCACAACTCACTTCTAAACCCTATACTATCTTCTAACATCTTGATTACATTTAAAACTCAACAAAAATTTGCAAAAATGGAAAAAAAAATTATAATATCAATCCAATAACCCATAATACTATAACTATAATTGCTAGTAATCCCGTGCTTCCATAGAATTATATTCCATTAGTATTCCATTTTTTATGAGTTAAAAGATTGACTACGAGGTATGACATATCTCGCGTTTACAAGCAAGACTTCTTGTACATCTACCAACTACCATCATCACTGCTTAGACAATCGTCATACACAAACTCAATCACAATTCGTACCAGGATCACACATATTATATCTCTACCATATAATCTTCAAATCGCACTTTGTCGGAGCTCGATCGTGCTTCGCATACGTCCACGAGCAAGTTGTCAAACACACTCATCCCTCCTGACAAACACAATCAATCCCGACCACCCTGTCATTCTCTCGGCTCATCATCCATTCCAAAGCCTTACCTATACCAATCTCAATGTCAGCCATGAAGAATTGACACATATTTTTCTGGTAATCCCCGTTGTGACCTTTTGTACAAGACACGATATCCTTTTCCAACACAGGAAATTTTATCCAATCATGTCCAATCCAAATATTCCAAGCACGAGATTGAGAAGCTCCAACAAAAAATTAAATAGCACTCGACAAATCATGCATGTTTAATCTAAGAGCTCAAACCCCAATTCAAGATTTACGAACAATCAGACATAAATTAGGGCAAAGGAACTTATTAATCTCTATCTCATAGTCATCTTCGATCGATCTCTTTGTCAGTATCTCAGCCTTTGACTTAAATGTAGTATGATCGCCTCTGTCTCGATATCGATCTCGTCGAATTTCAACATTCGTCTGATCCTTCTCTCGCCATTGAACACTACCAGTCTCATTAGATCAGCACACATCAAAGTTGAATCAGCATACCGATCTGATCATCATCAAGCTCGTCCCTTCTCATCGTATCGTCACTCTTCTCAATTTGAGTTATCTCCTTTTAGACCCAGCATCAGATCGTCTCTGCAACTGGCCTCAATCGCCTTAATTAGTTTTATGACCTGAAAGCAGGGGAGGGAGCACATAAGGAAATTTTCTTCTTAGTTGGACTACAACTCCTTAACTCACCTATCATCAATGTAACTGTACTCCATCAGTACTTTCACAAACTTTGACCTACTGACTGATCATGCGTCCATGTTGATTACTTGTGTAATTTTTTGGTTGTTGCCAAGTCAAATTAAGTTTTTCAAATTGTGGAGAAAACTTTTCTTTTTCACTAGGTATTAACAAGGTATTATATTATGTACTTTTTTATTCCATAGTACTTAGTAGCATTCATGAAAAATTACACTAATTTATCCAATGATCAGTTTGGTACATTGAAAAATTATATGACCTAAATATGCTTTTTTTTTATGTACAATGAATTCAATGCAGGAGTAAGTAGTGAATGAGTTATTATTTCTGTGGATGATTATTTTCCTGGATTGTTCTGTGGCCCATGAATGACCCGTTAGAGGATTATTTCCGTGGAAATATTTACGTGGCTAAGTCCACATAAATGATTATTTCAGTGGCTAAGTCCACGAAAATGACCTCTTTTCTGTGGTTATGTCCACGAAAAATCATTTTTTCTTCCACAGTAATATCAACAACTCTAGTAGTGAATACTAAGGATGTGATCATAATAACTAGTGATCATACTAAATAAAATAGAATCATATTAACTAAAGATGTAGACATACTAGCTCCTCTGGTTGTCATACTAAATAAATCGGTGATCATACAAACTTTTTAGGTTGTCATACTAACATTCAGAATTTTCATACTAATATGCAGAGTGTTCATACTAACTTTCTAAGTATTATATAGTAACATCTATAGTGTTCATACTAACATTCAAGATGTTCATACTAACAACAATAGTTGAAAATGCGTTCGTACTATTGAAACAAGTGTTAATATTAGTTGCACATTTATATATTCGTTTTTTCCTTCTCTTTATTTCTTCTGTGAAAAAAAATAACAACTATGATGAATACGAAGAAAGTCAGAGCCAGTCTCAATGTCATTCATTGTCTTTCGCTTTCGTTCTCAGATCTGCCATCACTTTCTCGTCCTCAGATCTGTCGTCACTTTAAACATTATTTTTGTTTGTGATTGCTTTTCGTCATTTCTAACAATCTCATCGAAGATAAGATAAGAAAAAAGAACGATTAAAAAAGAAAAATGAACAAAAATATAGTTGGAAGAGAAAAAAAATATAAAATAAAATAAAATAAGTAAAATATAATGATGAACGAGAGCGGAGAAAGAAGATGGGATATTCCAAGATTTTTCATCAGCAAAGTAGTATAGTTTAGCGGGACTATTACGTCGGACACAGAGAAATTGAGAAATCAAATTTGAGTTAGTTTCAACAAATTCGATTTTAAAAATCAAATAGGCGACGCATGGCATGGCATGGCCACAAATGCACAATTGTACAAACGACGAAACAGAGTGCGTAGATCACTAGATCGGCCTTTCCCTGGTCAACGTTCAAGCCCATCACCACTGATACACTTTTTGGCTGCTCTTGGTCTACCACTGGATGCTCGCACGCCTGATATATACAATTGATAGCTAATGTGTATGTATGGTATCACGGCTGGACAGATAACTCACAACTCGTAACTCGCTCGAAATTCGTTCAGATAGTATCTCGTGAAACTTGTTCGGATTCAACTCGAGTAATATATAGCTCGAGCAGACTGATTCGAATAATATCTCAAGTTGATCTCGAGTTGGGTGTCGCTCGCTCGACAACTCAGAACTCGTTCATGTATATGATTTTTTATCCTGAATCGGTTCAACTAATACGACTCAGTTCAACTAAATGTATAATTGTATATGAGCTTACTCTGAGTCAATTCAACTAATATTTATATGATCTAATTCAAATAATATTTGTATGTCCCAATCTGAGTCAATTCAACTATACAGATTCATATCCAGTCAGTCAGACACTCAAATAACTAATTCAAGTATTTTGAAGTATTTTTTGAGTTAATTTGTTTCTATTTGTGTGTGCCAGACAATCTAAATTTGGAGTAACTTATTTCCAGTATAAATCATAATTCAAAAATCACATTTGAGCAAAATTGACAATTTTTTCTAATCTGAATACCAATGAGTTAAGAGTTGACTCGAATAATATTGAGTTGAGTTTGAATTCATTATTCAACTTGAATTAGACTTAATTTGAATCAACTCGATTCAAATATTCTTAACTCGAATTCGAATAAAAATTAGCTGGAACTAGATCCACTCAACAGCCCTACATTGTATGCCTTTATAGTTGCATTAATTAAATAGAAAATATAATCATCAAAAGGAATCATATCGTATCATGTGCAGACGGATCTAAGAAACTTTTGTTTGGTTCAAAAATTTGTCTTTGTACCGGACCCACTCTCTTCTTCTCTCACTTTCTCTCCGTGTCTCTCTCGTGCGAATGGTACACCATTGACGACCGAGAAAACGAGGGGAGAAAAAAATCCTCGCTTCCGAATGCACCTTTAAGAGCCATTTCACTCCATCCTTTTCTTGGCAACACTTGCACCCGTAAAGATCTCGCTGAAAATAGGAGAGAACTACAGAAGGTGTGTGAACAACTTCGGAAACTTCGAAAACTTGAAAAATGGTGAGGTTGCCTTATCTGACCGCTTTGACCACGCTGCTCAGTTATGGAATACTCTTCGTCTTTGGCCATATGAGAGATCTCTTTCGGAAGCTCCTTGATTGGTCTAAATCCAACAATCTTCAGGTTTAATTTTGTTTTCGGTTTCACCCTACCATTTGGTTCGGTTAGTTACAATTTTACCAAGTACCTACTCAGAATGATCTGTTTTTCTCATTTTTAATACAATTGAGAACCAATTGTGTAATGCACGAATGAATTTGAAGAATACCAAAATGTAAAATCTAGTTAGTACGATGCCCCCAAATTCCTGTTCACACTTCCATACGAACTTACTTTTGCAGTGTTACCACGTTTTCCGCATAATTTTATTTAGAATATTTTCATTTGGAGAGTTTTGACCATCCCAATACGAACATTAGAGGTTCATGACCAAATAATTTAACAGAGAAGAGTTTATAGGTGGGGTATTTAGTCGGAGTGAGTGTTTAGCGAAGAAAATGCTTGATATTGGTGTTAGATATATCAGCTAGTTTCCTAGGTTACATTGATTTTCTGAATTATCTCTACGTTTTTACGATCTGGAATTCTGGATGCATAAAGTAGCTTTTTACTTGTGAACTAGGGTTTTGCACCAATATGTTTAGGGTATGAAGATTTCTACACAAGACGTCTCTATCTCCGAATTCAGGTGGGTTTTTTTGGCAACAATTTTTGTTTTATAAACTTTTAATTTTGTTTATATACTGGTTTCCTGTTTAAGTAGCTATTCCAGAAATTGTACCACCTTTTGTTTAGAAATGTGGCAGAATTGTCTTAGGTGAACTGTTGGGTTGTTAAAAAGTAGTGCTCCCTGAAACATTAGAAATGTGGCAGAATTGTCTTAGGTGAACTGTTGGGTAGTTAAAAGTAGTGCTCCCGGAAAAGAAATCCTCTGCCCCACTTTTTTTGGCAGCAGATGCTGCACTTTGATGTGGACCGTCGGATCAAAGATCAACGACAACAACAACAAAGCCTTTATTCCCAAGTAAATTGGGATAGGCTAGAATTGAAACCCAATCTCAAAGATCAACCATCGTGATTTAATAATACAAAACCCCTCTAAATCAGTGGCGGTCGGGCATTATTGATCTTTAATCCGACGGTCCAAATTAAAGTGCAGCATTTGCTACAAAATAAAAGTGGGTCAGAGGATACGGTTCCAGTGCTCCCCATCCTTGCACTAATGGTAGAACTCTGTTGTGTCATTTGGACCTTGATTTACATTCTACAGGATAAAAAGGCTAATTTACTAATACTGAAGAATTAGTTATTTGTATGTTTTTATAAAATATGTTGAGCTACCTTTACAAATTCATCATTCATATCAAATTAATGGAGTGATGACATATGCAGGATTGCTTTGGAAGGCCAATTTCCAGTGCTCCTGATGCCTGGTTTGATGTGGTTGAACGCCACTCTAATGACAATAACAAGACTCTCCAGTTAGTATGCTTGCAATTCATTTTATTATACTTTGGTGTCTGCTTCAGGACATGAAATTGTCCATGGAATCCCTGTCTAACTGGAAATAGGATGTATGGTCAATATACCTCTATACTGGGAGTGAAATACTTCATGAGAGACAAAGAGGCCCACTTTGGACTGATGTGAGAAAATTGTTGGTGGGGGGGGGGGGGGGGGGTGGGGGGTGGGGGTGGGTGGTTGAAGTCATAGGGCCTAGTTTTCACAGAAAGTGGTGGTATATTTTTCTTGCTTTTGACTTTTGAGGGTGTAGGATCTTTCTATTTGCCTCTAGTTAATTTTTTTATTATTATTATTTTTTGCTTTTTGGACTTGTGAGGTTAATTGTTATATCCTCGATACTTTTTATTGACAATAGTCGTACTGACAAGAGAAACAAATGCCTGAATCTGGGTTCATACAATTACCTTGGATTTGCTGCGGCAGATGAATACTGCACCCCACGTGTCATCCATTCTCTTAAAGAATACTCTGTCAGCACATGCAGTGTCAGAGTCGATGGAGGTATGATTTTTCAATCTAGTGAATTTAACTTCTGAAATATGCAAGGATACTGATTTGATATTGTTAGTTAAATCTCAGCATGTTTTTAGTTCCTCAAAAGTTCTGGAATTAAACCAAATATATGCCTCAGTAAGACAAATAAGATAGTAACTTACTAGGTCAAAACAGGTACACAAGTCCAAAATAATTATATATTTCCCTCGTTTGATGTTCATACTTTTAAATTTAGATTGAACTAATTACCATCTTCACCATCTTCAGTAAGCATCAGATTACTATAAAATGTGCCTTTGAATCAAATACATGGTGATATTAAATTTTACAGACAGATGCACATTCACTAGCAATCAACCACAAACTGTTTAATCTGAACCACTTTGTTGTCCTCTCCAATTATACTGAAAAATCCTTATTCCTGTGAACATTAGTAGGTTTGAACCCTTTCTGGTCCTTTTTTTATCTCTTAAAAAATATAAATGTTGACTGAATTAGGGTTTACCTTAGCCCCAAAAGTTAATCAGAATGCAAGTAGATAAAAAAATGCTCAAACTGATGCCAAGTATTGAAAATTGAGTATGTTCAGCAAGTTTAACCTTGGTAAATGATTCAGGTACAACTAAATTGCACACTGAGCTGGAGGAATTGGTTGCAAGATTTGTAGGCAAACCAGCAGCTATTCTATTTGGCATGGGTTATGTCACTAATTCTGCCATCATTCCAGCCCTTGTTAGTAAGGTTTGTAATTTTGTATACTGGTTGTGAAAGACGCCAACAGAAAAGAATGCTTCTATTAACGTGGTCAAAATTAATAATCTTATTTGATGATGGATGCAGGGAGGTCTTATTATTAGTGATTCTTTGAACCATAATTCGATTGTTAATGGCGCAAGAGGATCCGGAGCAACAGTTCGGGTTTTCCAACATAACAGTAAGTATTTCATGTAACCTCTGTACAGATGCAGCCTGTTTACATTAATGAAACACCCATGGTTAACATAGAAAACAGAAGAACAACCTTACAGCCTCTGATCTATGCCCAAAATAAGCTGCTTCTATGTCTCAGTAAAAGAACCTTCATTAACCTAGCAAACCTCCAACATTCCTCTGCATACAATATTCAGAGAGGCGTGGTGCTCCAGTAGTTAAAAACAACCATCTTTTGACAATAAACTATCCCAACCTGCAATGAACCAAGTTAGTACTGCTAAGCAAAGATTTAACCACCACTTTTTTATAGACTGAATCAGTGAAAACTAAAAAGATCACAAAGTTTGAACACTAAAGCCACAGCCTAAAATTTGTCAGCTTTTCCCGTTTCTCAAGCCTGCATAGCCACCCAGCTCCTGCCTCTTGTATTCTATTCAGTATTGGTACCAGAAGTACTCGTACTCAGCATGTCTCCGTCTGTGTTTTCATCTCCTTGCCATGATGTCTGCGTAGCAATACCTTCAACACACTTCACACTATAGAATGGATCAATTACATCCATGCAAATCTTAATCTAGTAATCCAAAAATGGAACAGCAATAAAACATATGCAGCAAATAATCTTCCTGATTTAGTAGTATTAGACTTAGAGATTTAATGAACAACACATACTTTTCTTTATTTTTGTTTCTTTTGCAAAATTGACCTATAATCATACAAAAACTTTTTTGCAGATCCATCACATTTGGAAGAGGTGTTGAGAGAGCAGATTGCAAATGGACAACCACGTACACACAGGCCCTGGAAGAAAATTATCGTAATAGTCGAGGGCATCTATAGTATGGAAGGAGAACTTTGCAATTTACCAGAGATAATGGCTGTTTGCAAGAAATACAAGGTTCAATTTGGTTTGGATAATTACTCCAATTTTTTTTTCCTCTTAATCTTTGTTAGTTGCGTGCTTTCTACATTGTTATGTCCAACCCGCACGACAAATCTAGTAAGAAAAGTATATGTATGTGAAGGTGAAAGACAAGTAAATTAGATAAACGAACATGTATTAATTCAATCAGCTATATAGCATACTGGATCAGAAGTAGTACGAGTGGAAGGAAAAAGGCATGCACGGTGTTTTTTGAGACATTTTGAGGACAAATCATTTCTCTCATCTTTTCTTCTAATTTTTAAATAGGTTTATACATATTTGGATGAGGCGCATAGCATTGGAGCTATAGGGAAAACCGGCAGAGGGGTTTGTGAGCTACTAGGCGTGGACCCTGCTGATGTTGACATTATGATGGGCACCTTTACCAAGTCTTTCGGCTCCTGTGGAGGCTATATTGCTGCATCAAAGGTATAGTACTTGCACATTATTCTCAGTACTGTAAAATATTCAATAATCAGCAGGCATCTTGGAACTACGGTCTTGAAATTGCTACATGTTGCTACTTTCAAGGATCACTTTATTTTCTTGTAGGTTGGTATTGAAATGTTCATTCTTTCTCATGCACTGCCATACAAGAAAAAGAACCTCTTTTTTGGCAAAGGAATGCATGAAGATTTCCACCTGTGTTGTAGGTATTGGTCAGTGTAGCTTGGTGCAAGGCACAAACCAGTAAACTAAATCAGAAAAAACCTCGAGTGTTTTTTTTTTTGAATTTTCTTTATATTTATCTGTTACCTTGGTTTTGTTGACTGACACACGTGTATTTTGGTGTGTATAATGATGATGATATCCATTGTTAGGCTGATATCTAACAGCTACTATTTAGTAGTATTAACTAAGCAAAAACTGAACTGTGGTAATTCAAGTAACTTTTGGTTTCTCTATGTTAATTTATTATTGTAGGAAATAATCCAACATCTGAAGCGGACATGCCCGGCACATCTGTATGCGACTTCCATGTCGCCGCCTGCTGTTCAGCAAGTCATCTCTTCTATAAAAGTTATTCTTGGTGAAGACGGCACCAACAGAGGTATGAACCCCCAATCTCATAATTTTTACTTTGACACAATCAAATTAGTATAATACTGGAATCTGAAATTAAACTGGAATACTGACAGGGGCAAAGAAGCTGGCACAGATTAGGGAGAACAGCAACTTCTTCAGGTCAGAGCTGCAGAAGATGGGATTTGAAGTGCTGGGGGACAACGACTCCCCTGTCATGCCTATTATGCTCTACAACCCTGCCAAGATCCCTGCCTTCTCCCGTGAATGCCTCAACCAACATGTACACTACGCACCATCTCTCTCTCTCTCTCTTTCTCTCGCGCACTTTCTCCCGCACTCTTTCTAAATACAAAAGTGTGATATGCTTCTAATGTTCTTGAAATACATATAGGTTGCTGTTGTGACCGTTGCATTCCCTGCCACACCATTACTTCTGGCAAGGGCCCGCATATGCATCTCTGCTGCACATACCCGAGAGGATCTCATCAAGGGATTGGAGGTACTTCTTTAACTTTTTGTTTCATATTATGGATCGATTAGCTCGATGATGTTATCTCACTGATGGGGTTATCTTGTTATATGTCAGTTCTTACGAGTACCAGACTAATTGATGCAGCTTTAATTTTGTAAATTCTATTTAAAAATGTTTTTAAGTATTGTGCAGTTTTTTACCAGTACTATATTGTGACTTATACAGTTACTCCATAGTACTGTATCCAAGCAGTAATAGTAAAAGAAATGTCTTTTTATTGGTCATTTGGTCGTTCTTAATTTTTTTTAGTAAATTGTTGTTTCACTAAAATAAAATTTTCTACTAGACCATGTCTGGTTTGGGACAAAGTTTGTAACGTTACCTTCTCCTCCTCGTGGAACTAGTATTGGACATTTAATCATGCCCCTTGATAAATGGAAATACATTTCTGGTGTATCATTCAATTGTAACTCATGGATTTCTCAACATATCTGCACTCTGAAGATATTTTTGAAAATAATTTTTCCAGGTTATAAGCAAAGTTGGTAATCTTGTGGGAATCAAGTACTTCCCTGTTGAACCTCTCAAGCATCACAAAGTCGAAGAACTGAAGAAAATAGAGTAAAGCAAGACAGAATAAATAGGAACTGAAGTTATTGACTTGGGTTTCTCTTCATGATGTATTCAGTTTATTCAAAGTTCTCTCATTTTTTTTTTTCACTTTTGTTTATTACTTTCTTACAATAGCCAGATGTCCATTGTATGTATAGTAGCTATGAGCTGAGCTTCTAGTAAAATGTAAACAACTAAACACTATTCGAAGACTTGATGTGCTGTTTATTATTTTCTGTAGCATATTGATCCAAACAGAGCCGTAGTATTAATTATCACTGGTGTAATCGATACACATGTCCAGCATTTTTAATATTTTGTTCAAATTTGTAAAGAAAGCTAACTCTCTTGTTATGCTCTAGCATTTTAATTTATTCCTTAATCATGCCCTTTTATGCTGGTGTTTGCTTTCTTATCAAATATGAATGGCTAGATACTTGTAACTTTAAAAGAAAGATTAAAAGAGCACGAAAAAGAGTGAAAATAAAATAGAAATAAAATAGAAGGATTCAAATCAATCTGCATGTAATGGCTCATGGGTGGATGCAAAGAGCATCCAAATTTCTGGTCAGTGGTCAATATGCAGAGAAAGTACAAGCACGACTGCACGATGCATATATAGGCATATATAGGCATCTTGATTTTTGGTTCTTTTTAGATAGGAAAGTAGTGTAGTGGTGGAATCTCACCAGTTCTGTGCATGCATGCATGCATGCAGTGCTAGCTGCTGCTGTAAAATTGCAGCGTAATGCATGCCGTGTTGCTGTGTACATGGAAATCAACAATCATCACTTGCGGACACTTCAATTTCCATCCTCTCGTTTCAAATGTACTTGTTTTCCTTTTGTCTATCAGTTTGACAGTCAATATTGCATATCAAATAATGACGAAGTGGTCTATACCTCCGGAGTGTTGCTGCTACTAAATACGAACTTGCAAATTTTATGGTCATTATCGATTTTCGTTTGTTAACAAGGGTCCATAGCCAGAGCCCTCCTTTCAAATTTCTTATCGAGGACAGATCTCAAGCTTATCATCTCGCAAATAGACATATATACCTTAAAGTTATATATAATATACAGGGGCAGGATCCAGAGGTTTTTTAAGCGCGGGCACAATTGAGCCCGGGCACTGAGGTTGAGATCAAGCCCGAGCACAAACCCGCTAAAATCCACTAATATCATTAAAAACTCATTTTTTCACTACCGAAATAACTAAAAATAAACTAAAATTCGCATTTTTTTGAAAATCAAGCCCAGACACTTGCCGAAGTTTGCCCAAGCATAGGTCCGCCACTGATAATATATATATATGGTAAAAAATGGCGTACTTCAAAAGCTAGGTACATGACATACTCCCATCCCATCTGGTTCGTTCAATTTCGTAAGATTGGTGAAAACTAATACACTGCAGCTTTTGCAGTGTTTCTTAAGGAATCAGCTTTCATCAATCTCGAAAAATTGAACGAACTGAATGGAATGAAGTATGTAGTGTACTCGCTTTTGGAGTAAGCAAGTTTTTGCCAATATATTCATTTTGTTTTAAAATTCATGCAAGATAATTGTCTTATGATGATTTCATCAAAGAAAAAAAAAATCGAATAAACAAGCATCACATCAGAAATAATATATATGTGCGCGTCAGATAGATCAAGGGTGAGTGCAGCACTGAAACAAAGATGCCTATTACTGGTTAATGCTCAGTGAAATTATTTGTATTGTTAGTACTGAAATGATTTATTCTTCTTTTTTTTTTTTACTTTTGAGCAGTGTTTAAAAAGAAATGAAATGTGCTCCGATTACGGACGAAGTACCTTTAAGAATATAATATTGACTAATTTAATTTAAGAACCGATAAATACAATATTAAATGTATGAATTCATGATGTTTTCGTAATATTAAAATATATATTATATTCACATATTTATTATATTTTAAATAATCTGAAAAATTAATTGGCTAATGAATCGAATTTGAAAATTGATTAACCGGTTTGACAAATAATTAATCATCACTACTACAGAAATGCTCTATTATAGCGGCCTTATAAAGGCTATTATAGCGGACAAAAGATCGCTATAATAAAGGGGGTCTGCTAAAGGGCCAGGAGGCCCGCTATAATAGACAAGTCTATTATAGCGGACTTTCAGCTAACACCGCTATAATAGAAGTCTATTATAGCGACCTTTAAGGCAGAACCGCTATAATAAAGGTCTATTATAGCGGATATTATGGGAAAGCCGCTAAAATAGACTTGTCTATTATAGCGGATGGTTATAAAAGGCCGCTATAAATTTAAAACAACAATTTCTGCCAACTTTTTTCATTAAATGCGAAATTGATTGATTTGATGGGCAATTTTACATAGATGTTCATTTGTAATATATAATTAAAACTATTTGCAAATATATCATGTTTAAACATTCTAATTTTATTTTTACAGTAATAATTAAATGAGTTGTGAAAAAACTTTTTTTACAATAATATTTAAAACTCATATATATATATATATATATGTATGTATATGTTGTTATAACTTTTTCACTATATATATGTATATATTTATATATATATATATACTTATAGTCATACTTAAAACACAACAATATTTATAGGACGAAAGCAGAATGAGGGAATAATATTTTTGCGTGAAGAAGGAAGACTGAGAGAAGAATATTTCTGTGTGAAGAAGAAAGAATGATGGAAAATTTTAGTGAAGGAAGAATGATGGAGAGTTGATATTTATATAGAGAAGAACAAATTTTGGGAATAAAATCTGTCTTAATCCGTGGGACTGTGAAATTTTGGAGCATTGGATTAACATGAATCAACGGTTGAATTGAAACTTCATTGTGATCCGTGGAACACCCTATCATAGCGGCCTTTAAGTTCGATCCGCTATAATAGACGTATTATAGCGGATCATCGGTGCATCCACTATAATAGGCCTATTATAGTGGATCCTTGGTCCAATCCTCTATAATAAATACTCTATTATAGCGGATCTTTGATGACATCCGCTATAATAGATATTCTATTATAGCAGACCTTTGATGACATCCACTATAATAGGCCTATTATAGCGATGTTGGTGTATGTCCGCTATTAAAAGGGGCTATAATAGCTCCTTTCTGTAGTAGTGCATATTATGTTGTCGACTAATTATTTTTATTCGCAAAATAAAAATATACACTATACGTGACGATTTACGCACATCCAACGACTAATTGGGCAATAAATCAGTCTATATGGGCAATTTTTAAAACACCAGTACACATTTCTTTTTTTTCATAATGAAATTTCGTCTACACCCCTGTAAATAGTGGAAATTTCAGGTTCTTTTTAAAAGAACTGTATAACAATTGTAAATTACTAAATAAAAATAGAGTGGTGTTAGTACTTTGCAGCTAATATGCTCTAAAACAAGTAATAGTCGATTTTTATATGAATCCCAATATTTAAACTCTATTTTTTTTATACGTCTAATCAAGTAATAGTCTCCGAATTAAAAACGAGACGTACAAGTTTAAATGAGTAAATGATCTAAAACAGAAAAAGTTAGAATTCTATACTTTAATTAACAAAATTTGAACAAAGCTCAAAATATCAATGCCTTAACTATAACATATCTGAGGCATTTATTTTTGGACTAGGAAAATTATTTCCCAATAATTTTTACAAAGAGATAAAAAGATTGCAAGGTTACCTATTGTATTTATGCTTTTACAAGGACACAAAGGAATCATCCATTTTGTAAAATTATAATTTGGAGTTTCTTGAGCAGTTCCTTTTTACTTTGAAAGATAAACAGAGAAACAGTCAAATAGAGAGATGCATGTCCGAGCCGAGTTTTATCCGATTCTCACGTCTGTGCGAGTTTTATTCGATGACTTAGATGAATAGTGTCGAGTCAGCCGATTTCGATCGATTTCTGACCGAGTCAATCGAGTTTTACAGATGGCCTCTCTACATTTTACATTTTTTTACATTTGTTGTAATTTACTGTGAATCCCGTGAAATTTTAAACTGCTTGACCACGTAAAAATTTCATTAATTCAAATTCATACAACCAAATTTTAACAAATAAGCAAATAAGAATAACATTTAAATAAAATAAAACTATATGTTGAGCATATAAGCTAAAACAAAAAAATTATAATTCTAAAATTTATACAATTCTACGAGTAGGTAAACACTAATTGCAAATATCTTGAAAGAAAATGTTGAAGGAAAATTAAAAGACAAAAAAATGCCTACAATAATGTTTAAATAAACTACATATATACATGCATACAAATCATCAAATATAATCACATACATAAACGTAAAAAAAATATATCACAAAGTCAGAATACAAAGTCACAAGTGCATACAATAATTACATATAACATGCAAATGTACTACATCCCTGAAGTCACAATACACAAAATATCACAAATAATAACTGAAAAATAGCAAATCAATATTTTTACCTCGACGATATCGCTCGCTGAATATGAATAGGGACATGAATCAAGCTCCCTAAAGAAATTAGGGTTATTGTTGCAATTCGATAACACAAATTAATATGTGCAAATAATTCGTTCTAAAATTTAATCTCAAGTTAGGTGCATCATGATACGTCATAGCTATTTGATACATCGATCACAAGATGTAATATCCGCACTCTCAGCTATTGGGTTGCTGATGACTCTACAAAAATTACAAAGTAATATACTATTTTAATATAAAGACTCAAATCCTACTAAATTGATCTAATTGCAAATGAAGTTCAAAATAAATATAGAACGCGTACTTTGAGTTGCTTGACCTCGAATTTACTTTTTTTTGCTCGATTGCATTCTTTGATAATATTGTCGAAGCGTCCTGTAAAAAATTAATAGAAGTCGAAAATAAGTACAATTAATCATCTATTTATATTAAAAGTGCTTTAGATTCAGATAATTTACATATATCTTTGTTGTACTCAAGTTTTCCCAATGTAGTAATATTACCAAATGAACAATCTCTGTAAATAGCATCAATATGAAAATAAATTGTAATTAGTCTGCAATTGGAAATGTTAAACTAGAAATTGGAAAATTATATCTGGAATTGAAAGTATGATTATAGAACTAACAAAACTGAAGATCGAACACACACCTCAGAGCGGGATGGAAGCGAACAAGACGAAAACCCAGCTCCATCGTAACAACCGCAAGCACCACCCAAACCCACTACACTATGGCAAACCAAAACACGACAGCAATCACAAATACTCATACGACTGGGTACCTGACATTAATGGCAACAAATGCTACAATCAAGCACCTGGCATAAATGCACATTGCCTAGAAAACACAAAGGTGAAGGAAGACATTTACTACAAGGACTCCCAGTTGAAGGATTTAAATGAAGGATGGCAGGTGGTGTCACGACGAAAGAGATGCAGACAAGGCCAACGATTAACACATAACCAGCTGCCACGCCGACTTCACCCATCCATCATAAAAGCCATTGCATCTGGTGCTTGCTTCCGCTGCGGAGGTACTGGACATTTCAAGGCACTGTGTCGTTTACCCATCAAGTGCCATCGCTGTGCAGGATTTGATCATAAAGCCAAATCTTGTGACAACAAGAGACAAAAGACATGAATAAATGAAGCTTCACACTCCCAGCCTATAAATCCCGAGCCACAACACCGTTCCCATCATGCATCATACAAAGACAACCTACTCAACAAAAACCACAGCTCCAACACACCGCGTACTGCTAGAAAGATGGAGAGATATCCTCACTGGCAGAATATGCCAATGATGTTGGTTTAAAACCACTATCCGAATACATTTTTCGAGGGTGGATGTTTCCGAATTGAGAGAAGTTCTAAGGTTCTCACAGGTTCACTAGTATGGGCCTCTAACACAAATTACTACCCGGGTTGTAATCCAAGTGGTTACTCTCAGTTCTTTCGGGTATTCTCACAAGTTACTTAGAACAGGTGGCGCTCAACTTCCTTTACCCGAGGATTGATTTATGGAGGATTAAAACAAAATTATTTTGACCAGAGAGGAAAGAGAGTATATGCTTAAAAGCATTTTTCTATTAACCTCTGATTCTTTACAGATGATTTCTCTCTCTCTTATTTCTACACTACACTATCATTCTATTTATACTGAAAGGAATAATCATTACATGTACAAAAAGTCTACAGCTACTATACTAGCCTACTGTAGCTCATCATGATCATGGTACAAAAGTTCTTGCACCCACGTGTTGTCTTTGACTTTGGTGGCCTCATGTCAGAGTTCTGCTTTCGGCATCTGTCAACTCAAGTTGTCAACTCGAGGTGAGTGATTCGGGTTAATCTTCCCGAATCCTCATCTTCGGCATCTAGAGTGACTTCGGGTTGTTTGTCCCGAGTCCTCTTTGTCTTCGGCGTCCCGAGATCTTCTATCTCGGTATGCTCCCGAACTCCTTGGATTTCACCTCCTGAGTTCTTCATACTACACGAGTTCATTTTACCACCCGGACAATGTTCACTACCCAAACAGTGTTCCGGATTCCTACTGCTGTCCTTCGGGTTCGGGGTCGGGTTCGAGACTTGGAGATTACAACTTCCAACATTCTCCCTTAAGCTCAAGTCTCGAATGTTCACCATCCTGAGCCTCTGCTTGCAGTTCTCGAACAATGGCTTCGGTAGAGCCTTGGTAAAGATATCTGTAGCTTGGTCATTGCTTTGCACATGAACCACCCGAACTTCACCATCCTTGATGTGTTCCCGAATTAAATGGAACTTCACCATCCTTGATGTGTTGACACGGATTCTTTGCCAATTCGATTGCCGACTTGTTGTCTACTCGAATCTCAGTTGCTTCGTGCTGCAGGAGTTTCAGATCATGCAGCAAGTTCCTTAGCCGGATAGCGTGACACACATAGTGTGATGCTGCCACGTACTCAGCTTCACAGGTTGAGAGTGTGACAATGGGCTGCTTCTTTGATAACCATGTGAAGGTTGTGCCTTCCATGTTGAACGCGAAGCCTGTGGTGCTTTTCCGATCATTGATGTCGCCGCACCAGTCGCTGTCCACAAAACCTGAAAGTTTGAACTCGTTAGTTTTTGTATAAAACAACCCGAGATCTTCTGTCCCTTTGACATATCTCAGGGTCCTCTTCACTGCTTTCAAATGAGAGGATCTCGAGTTCTCCATAAACTGACTTGCCACGCTGACTGCAAATGCCAATATCCGACCGTGTGCAAGTTAAGTTCCTCAAGCTACCAATTATGCTTTGGTAGTTGTTGGCTTCAACAGCTTCTCCTCCCTCATACTTGGAGAGCTTTGCATTGAGTTCCATCGGTGTCGCTACCGGGTTGCAACTTTCCATCCCGAACTTCTTCAAGATGTCTCTTGCATATGCACCTTGCGAGACGAAAGTATCCGAATTAGCTTGTGTGAGTTTGAGACTGAGAAAGTACCTCATCTTCCCGAGGTCTGTCATCTCGAACTCATTTTTCATCACCATTTTGAACTCTTCGGCTAGTCTTTGACTGTTCCCATGAAGATCAGATCGTCCACATATAGTGCTACGATCAAGAGTTCACCCTTTCGATGCTTCACATAGATAGCATGTTCGAAAGGACACTGTCGGAAACCATTCTCCTTGAAGTATGAGTCAATTCTCATATTCCAGGCTCTTGGTGGCTGCTTCAATCCGTACAGTACTTTTCTTAACTTGAGCACTTCATGCTCACTTCCCGACTTCATGTACCCGAGGAGTTGTTCAACGTACACCTCCTCTTCAAGTACTCCATTCAAGAATGCCAACTTCATGTCCATCTGATAGATCGATATTCGAACTGTGCTTCCTACGAGATGAGTAGCTGAATTGTTTCCATCCGAGCTACTGGTGCGAATACTTCATCGTAATCGATTCCGGCCTTTTGTCAATAACCTTTTACCACCAGCCTCGCTTTGTATCTTTCAACTTCTCCTTGTGGGTTCATCTTCTTCTTGAATACCCACTTCACTCCATTGACTTTGTTCCCTTTGGGCAACTTCACCAAATCCCAAGTTTTGTTCTTCTCGATTGCCTTGATCTCCTCGTCCATTGCTGCCTTCCATTTTTGGTCACGAACAGCTTCTTCGAATGAGATTGTCTCCGCATCGGCTAACAAGCACACTAAGTGCACCTCCCCTGTAGTCTCATACAAATCTCGCAGGTTCCAGTATCTTGGGTTTGTTCGTTCGGATTCTTCTAAACTACCCGAATTGGATGTTTCATCAAAACTACCCGAATTAGATGTTTCATCTACCCGAGTTGAGATTTCTACCCGTTCAACGTTCAGTTCTTCTCGCATATTCTGCTAGTCCCAGCTGACTTCTTCGTTTACTTCTACATCCCGACTTATCACGAGCTTGTTCTCGATCGGGTTGTAGAGTTTACAAGCTTTCGACTTCTCGTCATAGCCTATGAACACAAGCTTCTGACTTTTGTACTTGAGCTTTGTTCTCTTCTGGTCGGGTATGTGCACGTATCCCATGCTCTCGAATACTCTCAAATGGGTCACGTTCGGCTTGTGCCCGCTCCATACCTCCTGTGGGGTCTTATTCTCGAGGATTGCTTGTGGACATCGGTTCTGGATGTACACGGCACATTGCACAGCTTCCGCCCAAAACTCCTTCGGCATGTTTTTCGCTTTGAGTATAGAACATACCATGTCGAGGATAGTTCTATTCTTTCTCTTCGCAACTCCATTTTGTTGTGGAGTGTATATCTCGTGTTCTTCGCAATAACCTTTGAACTGGTTCAACAGGTACTTTCCGCCCCTGTCTGATCTAAGTGCCCGAACACACTGCCCGGTTGACTTCTCGATCATGACCTTAAACTTTTTAAAGGTCTCGAATGCCTCGGCTTTCTCCTTCAGAAAGTACACCCAACACTTCCTTGAGTAATCATCAATAAAAGTGATGAAGTACCTTTTCTTGCTGAATGAGCCTAGTGTGATCGGTCCACAAATGTCGGTGTGGATCAATTCGAGAGGTTTCTTCGCACGATATTGTGACTTCCCGAACGAGTTCCTCGCGTGCTTTGCGACCACGCACCCTTCGCAGAACTTCTTCTCGAAGGCGAAACTCGACAGCCCTCTCACCGACTATTTTTTCACTAAGTCCTTGAGGTCGCTATACCACAAGTGCCCGAATCTCATGTGCCACAACCAAGCTTCGTCTTCTTTGTTTGCCTCGAGACATTTCTCCTCGATCCTCCGTAAGTTCAATTTGAACATCCGGTTCTGCCCCATATCTACTCGAGTTATTGCTCTCTGATTCTTGTCCTTCAGGTGAAGGGTTCTATCCTTCATGAGGATTTTGTACCCTTTCTCCATCAACTGCCCGACACTTAGTATATTACTCCTCATCTCTGGAATGTAATACAAGTCCTCAACTATTCCAAACCTCCCGTTCTTTTGGAGGAACTACACCTTACCTCGGCCTTTAACCTCTACCATAGAGGCGTTCCTAAATGAGACCGTGCCCTGGGTCTCGGTCAGATCTGTGAACAAGTGTCAGTGTCCCGTCATGTGGTTGCGAGCTCCCGTATCGAGGTACCATATGGTATCACCTCTCGGGTTAGATGTACTTGCCATCATCAGCACATCATCATCTGCTTTCACCTCTGCGTAGTTGGCATTGTCGTCTACTTTCTTTTCAGCTTAGCAATCACTCGTGTAGTGCCCATGCTTCCCGCAATGTAGCATTATACGTTCAGTTTGTTTCTGCCACCTAGGCCACGGCCTCGTCCTCCCGAGCTTTGGCTCGATTGGCCTTTTTCACCATCTCCTCTCCCTTACTTCTGACCTCGGCCACGACCTCCTCGGCCGCGTGCCTGATGTTGTCCACTCTGTTGGACATACATCGCCTTCTCTTCCAGAACCACCTTGGCTTGCAAGGCCTCTTCGAGTGATTCTTTCTTCTTCAGCGTTCTTCGCTGCTCGTGTGCCGAGAGGGAACCGGCAAGCTCATCAACGGATAACTCGCTCAAGTCCTTAGACTCCTCGATTGCACACACGATGTTCTCAAAGGCATCGGTCAGTGACCTCGGGATCTTTTCGACTACCCGAGATTCTGTTAATTTCTCTCCATTCCTCTTTAGCTGGTTTACTATCGCCTGTACCGTTGTGATGAAATTCGATACACTTTCGGATTCCTTTATTCTCATGGACTCCATTTCTCCTCGGAATGTTTGAAGTCTCACCTGCTTAACCTGTTCGGCACCTTTGTAAGCTGTTAGCAACGTTTCCCATGCTTCTTTTGAAGTCGCTGCTTCGGCTATCTTCTCAAAGCCAGACTCATCTACAGCTTGATAGAGAATGTAGAGGGCTGTCTTATCCTTCATGCGGTTCTCTCTCAATGCCTTGAGGTTAGCTACAATCATTGCCTCGGTCTGGGTAGCGTCTTCGAATCCATTCTCGACTACTTCCACACGTCCTGTGCGCCTAGCAATGCCTTTATCTGTATGCTCCAGTTGTCGTAGTTTGATTTGTTCAACTTTGGCAACAACATCTGCCCGAATGAACTCCTCACGAATCCAACCATTAGCTTTGATACCAATCTTCTGGTTTAAAACCACTATCCGAAGAACCGAGGGTGGATGTTCCCGAATTGAGGGAAGTTCTAAGGTTCTCACAGGTTCACTAGTATGGGCCTCTAACATAAATTACTATCGGGTTGTAATCCGGGTGGTTACTCTCAGTTCTTTCCGGTATTCTCACAAGTTACTTAGAACAGGTGGCGCTCGGCATCCTTTACCTGAGGATTGATTTATGGAGGATTAAAATAGAATTACTTTGATCGGAGAGGGAAGAGAGTATATGCTTAAAAGCGTTTTTCTATGAACATTTGATTATTTACAGATGGTTTCTCTCTCTCTTCTTTCTACACTGCACTATCCTTCTATTTATACTGAAAAAGATAATCATTACATGTACAAAAAGTCTACAGCTACTATACTAACCTACTGTAGCTCATCATGGTCATGGTACAAAAGTCCTTGCACCCACATGCTGTCTCTGACTTTGGTGGCCTCCTGTCAGAGTTCTGTTTTCAACGTTTGTCAACTCAAGTTGTCAACTCGAGTTGTGAGTGATTCGGGTTAAACTTCCCGAATCCTCATCTTCGGCATCTATAATGACTTCGGGTTGTTTGTCCCGAGTCCTCTTTGTCTTCGGCGTCTCGAGGTCTTCTATCTCGGTATGCTCCCGAACTCCTCGGGTTTCACCTCTCGAGTTCTTCATACTACCCGAGTTTATTTTACCACCCGGACAATGTTCACTACCCGAACAGTGTTCCAGGTTCCTACTGCTGTCCTTCGGGTTCGGGGTCGGGTTCGAGACTTGGAGATTACAACTTTCAGCAAATGAACCACACAGGAGAGTTCTGGTCTGAAAGACCAGATTTCATGGACGTTTACATGCTTGATCAACTCCGAGGACCAAATGCATACCTAGCGATATCTGGCTACATCACCCTCACGGTAGGTTTTGAAGACCACGATCTTCCACTACGAATGAAGAACCTCTTTGTAGCAAACTTTGGCTGGGGCCCCGACTCTTACCGCATCATCCCCACCTATGATGCATAATACTTGTGTGCAACGGGCCTCTTGTTCGTGATTTGATTGTGGACAGCAACCCATACGAACTAGATGAAGGGATTGAATTTGTGGTTCAAGCATGGTCCCCGACGTTCGTAATGCAATTGGACCCACCGTTGTACATAGCAAGAATCAGGCTTCGAGGTGCGCCACTCCATACCTGGAACCCTGATGAAATCCGAAAACTCATTGCAGGCTTTTGATACCCTATGCACTTGACCTCGTATTTCCTTGAAGACGAACAACTTAGCTACATCAAAATGTTTATAGTATGTGAACACCCCATTGGCATTCCCAAGAGACTGCGACTTCGAGAAGGCTCACTGAAGAAATTCATTGATGTCATTTTGGAGGGGTGGATGATTGTCCCCCCCCCCCCCTACCACCACACTTTGGAGGACCACCAGCAGGTCAACAAAGGGCATGCCAATAACAAAATGCAGAGGATAGCGGCGAAAACTCCTATGAACCATCCCCTCGCCTCAGCCTTGTGAACCGGAACACTTCTCACCACCCTTGACACATGCAACACAGTGTGGCATTGCAAAAACCCATTGCGGATCTGTTAACCTAAACAGATCCAAAATCCACCGAAACAGGTTTGGATCCCGAAACCCATTACATTTGGTGCTGCCTAGATAACATAATCTTCAGAAACACAGTTGGGACAAGATTTGATCATTGGGAAACAATTGATGCACATGGTACAACATGAGGAGTCATGATCACATGGAGAGAGGATTTTCTTGAAACTATACAACAAAAGAAAGGTAATTTTTGTCTCTTCATTATCCTAAAATGGCGAGAGGATAACTCTAAAATATGTGTCACGGGACTATATGGACCATCTGATCACACATTAAGACACCATTTCTTTGATGAAATTGAGGAGGCCAACATAGATAACACACTGCCATGGTTGTTATCTGGCGACTGCAATGTGACACTCCACCAAATAGAACGAACCAACCCATTATACGATTGGCAAGGCACGAACCAATTCGGAAGCTTGATACAATCAATGTGGCCTATTGATTTACACCTGCCAGGCAGAAAATTTACATGGTCTAACGACACGCACAACTTGCAGCCTGTGAGGTAGAAGGCAGTGACTCGGCTAACACGGCTAACTCGGACAGAAAAATCGTAAAACTCGCTGACTTGGCACTATTCATCCGAGTTTCGCCCTAAAACTCGCACAAAACAAGAATCGGGTGAAACTCGACCCGGACACTGCCGATTCTGAGTTGACTCGGCCGATTCTGAGTTGAATCGGCCGAGTTTCAGAACAATGGAAAAAAGAGGATACAACATGATGAATTGGGAAAGACTATGCAGGCCAAAAGATCTAGGGGGTATAGGCATAAGAAACTTGAGCCTTGCAAATCAATCGTTCATGTCCAAGTGGATGTGGAAAGCATTGTAGATAGGAGACTCACTATGAACGGAAGTACTAAAGTAAGTCTAAACATACCAACACGATTCTGGGAAGAACATATACATGTAACACCATGTAACAAACTTCGACATGTGGCAACAATGATACAACAATTCACTATGTTCAAACAAGGACCAGTGTACGGGTATGGGAGGATAATTGGGGCTATGAAATCTTAAAGTATCAAGTGGACACGCTCTATACACCTACTGCACAGACTAGAAGCTCGAATTATGAGAAATCATGCGTATGCCACAACCACAACTGAGGCTTCATACCACACTATTGTTGGATTTCAACTTGAAATTTTGCTTTGTAACACAACAAATTGTAAGAGTTTGAAATGTATAGAGAAGAGAAAGCTTTTGCGGTGCAAAACAGCAGCACCATTTTCAATTTTCATTCAACTATTTATTCTTACATAATATCAAATATTGCAACAAACAAGAAATATCATTTCCTAACTAAACTAGCAAGTGGTTTCTTTTTATCCCTTGCTTAACAGAGAAATGAATCTAAATAAAGCAAATAATATCTTAACAAAATCTTCTTAAATCTTGAGGGTAATCAGAGCTTTGAGTCACTCTGGTACCAGCATGCTTCATCCCTGCTTTGCGTCCCAGCTGGCACAACAACTTAATTCTCACATTTTCCCCCGTAAGCTCGTTGTGCCCTTGTTCACGATATGCACTCCAATTCTTTCTCTAAGCTCGATGAACTTTAGTCTTCCCAACGGCTTAGTCAGTATATCAGCTAGCTGATCATTTGTACCGACATGCTCAACTTCCACTCTCCTATTTTCAACACATTCTCATATGAAATGAAACCGAGTGTCAATGTGCTTGTTGCGATCATGATAGACAAGATTTTTACACAGAGCAATCGCTAATTTTTTGTCAATTTTGAGCCTCACCATGTGAATTTGCTGATTAAGGAATTCTGAGCGCAGAGATTCTAACCACACACCCTGGCACGCAGCTGTTGCAGCAGCAATGTACTCAGCCTCACATGAGGACAATGCCACCACCTTTTGCTTTCTCGAGGACCAGCTGATTAGGTTATTTCCTAAAAAGTAAATTACCCTTGATGTGCTCTTTCTGTCGTCTAGATCTCCAGCCATGTCACTGTCTAAGAAACCTATCATCCTTTGATCTTGTTCTGTTGCTTTCTTGTACACACAGCCCATATTAATCGTCCCCTTTATGTACCTAAGGATGTGCTTCACAGCTGACATATGCTCGGTTTTGGGTGATTCCATGAATCTGCTTATCATACCAACTGAGTAAGCCAGATCAAGTCTTGTGTTCAGCAGGTATCTAAGGCATCCTGCAATGCTTCTATATTTTGTCTGATCAATTGAGGGGAAATTGTTGTTCTTGCTTAGCTTTAGTCTAGCTTCCATCTTGAATTTCTCCATCATCTCTGATTTAAATTTTGCAATCTCAACTTCAAAAGTCCCTGTAACTAACAGGTCATCCACATACACCCTACCAGTATGCTCGCTTCTCCTTTTTTCTCCTATACACTGCATGTTCTAGTTCCCATCTTTCAAACTTCATAGCTTTTAGGGTGCTGTCTAGCTTGAAATTCCAAGCTCTTGGTGCTTGTTTTAGCCCATAGAGTGCTTTGTGCAATTTCAGCACCTTGTATTCACTGCCTTTCACTTCAAAGCCAGGGGGTTGTGTGACATACGCCTCCTCATTCAAATCTCCATTCAGAAAAGCTGATTTCACATCCATGTGGTGTAGTAGCTTTTAGGGTACTGCCAAAGTCATGATCAATCTTACCGTTTCCATTCTGGCAACTAGAGCAAACACTTCTTCAAAATCAACACCTTGTTGCTGCACATATCCCCTTGTTGCTGCACATATCACCTTGTTGTACTTACCGTTTCCCTTCTGAATCCTTCTTCAATTTGAATACCCACTTAAGCCCTATTGCCTTTTTCCATTGAACAGGCTCTACCAGACTCCAAGTTTTATTCTCCTGAATTGCTTTTATTTCTTCCATCATGGCACGCTTCCATTTGTCTTGCTTAGCTGCATCAACCTAACTTACTAGCTCCTCCATTCCTATCAGTCACATTTTTGTGCAATTCAGCTGTATGGGCTTAGTTTCATTATAAATCTCATCAAGGCTTCTTAGTTTCATTGGTGTCCTCGTGATTCACTAACCTCCTCATCATCTGTATCTCTATTTAGTTCATGTGTTGACACAGTTGAACCTGAGTCTAAGTTTATTTCACCTTCATTGTCTTAGTGGTGTGGTTCATCTGGCTCATTGTGCATTTTAATGCTCTCTTGTTCTATTCTGAATCTAGTACCAGTTTGGTTTAGTGTGCTATCTTCTACTTTGTCCCACTTCCATCCTTTATCTCTTCAAACACTGCATCTCTTGTAATGTGCACCTTTTTAGTGACATGATTGTACATCCCATATGCTTTGGATCTCTTTTCATACCCGATAAACACCATCAGAATGCTTCTGTCTTCATGTTTTGATAGATGTGGAGTTGTCACCTTCACATGTACCAAGCACCCAAAGGTTATGAGATGATCAATTCTGGGTTTTCTCTTGTACCAAGCCTCATATGGAGTCATGCCAGTTACACTTTTGGTGGGTGCTCGATTCATAATGTACACTGCAGTTGTCACCCCTTCTCCCCAAAACTCTAATGGAACTTTCTTTCCTTTCATCATGCTCCTTGTCATCCCATGATGGTTTGATTCCTCCTCTCAACCACCTCATTCTGCTGTGGTGAGTATGGTGCAGTCAGATGCCTTTTGATACCCATTTTCTTGAAGTATTCATCAAACTCTTCTGATTTAATCTCACCTCCACGATTAGTTCTGAGTGCCTTTATCTTAACACCCCTTTCAACCTCAATTTCCCTTTTAATCTCTTTGAATGATACAAATGCTTTGTCTTTAGTTTTCATAAGGGCAAGCCACATAAATCTGCTGTAATCATCAACAAGTAGTAAGAAGTATCGATTACTACCTGGTGTTTGAGGAGTAATGGGCCCACACAAGTCACCATGAACCAGTTCTAGAGCTTTACTTGCCCTGAATCTTGCCTCCTGAGGAAATGGCAACCTTCTTTGTTTCCCAACCATGCATTCTCTGCAAGCCTCTACCATGTTCTCAATTCTTGGCAGCCCTTCAACCAAATTCTCTTGATACATTTTTCTTCAGAGACTGGAAGTCAATGTGGTCATATCTCCCATGCCACCTTCTTGTGTCAGATTCAATGCTGGTCTGAAGACACACATGCTGCATCAAATCTAACTTCAATGTGTATAATCTATTCTTCGACCTCTGAACTTTGATGATTATTCTTCCTTTCTTGTCAAGCACCTTCAACCAACCACCTTCCATTTGTACAATGCACTCCTTTTCTTCAAGTTGTCCTAAGCTGATTATGTTGCTTGTGAGCCTTAGTATGTAGTATACATTTGTTAGTCTCCTTTCTTCTCTTGTTCTGTCCTTTATTCTGATTGTACCACACCCCCCTATCAGCACTTCAGACCCATCTCCTAGCTTCACCTTACCTTGTATTGAAGTGTCAAGATCAGTGAAATGGTTCACACATCATGTCATGTGGTTGCTTACCCCTGAATCGAGATACCAAGTGTTTCCCATGGTTCTTTCTTTTTTTCCCATGTGCAATTCAACAGATCTTCCAACTCTATTTGCTGCTTCACTAACTACTTGTTGTTTTTCCACCACTTCATGCATGAGAAGGGCTGGCTCATCTACCTCTTCTGCTAAATTCACCTTGTCTTTCTTTGGCTTGCGACATACTGATGCAAAATGCCCATATATTGAGCAATTGAAACACTTCACCTTTGATTTATCAAACTTCCTGTATGGCTTTCTTCCATACTCTCCTCCCTTCCAATTCTCCTTACTATCAGATTCTTCCCCAGTTCTTTTCTCTTTCACAGATAATGCTTCCCATTGAGCTCTAGTAAGCATTAACTTCTCATCATCTTATTTGTGTTGTTGTCTCCCTTTCATACCTTCTTCAAACACCCTTAATCTGCCAACTGCTTCAGCCACTGACATGATGGTTGTGTCACCTCATTGCTCAATTGTCCCAATTATTGGCAAAAACTTGACTGGTATGGCAATACACAACTTTTCTACTACTGCACTATCCTTTAAATATATTTCGAGTGACCTAATCTCTCCTACTGTGCTAATCAGATTCTGAGAAAATTCTACAATACTTGTTGCATCTGGCATGACCAATCTATCGAATTGTCTTTTCAATACCTGTCCCCTTGCTTTTCTGACACGGTCTTCTCCTATGCTCATTTGCTGAATAGTTTCCCATGCTTTCTTTGATGTTTCTTTCTCTGCAATTGCCATTATTACAGAGTCTGATACTGCCTGTGAAATGGCAGCTAGGACTCCCTGGTCATTTTCTTTATCGACATGTTTACCCCCCTCTACTCTACAGTATCCCATACTCCTAATGCTCGCAGGATTATCTTCATCTTTACATACCACAACCCATAATTTGTATCGTTTAACATTGGATATTGAATTGGAACACTGGCCCTTGTATATGAACTGGAATGACTATTTTCTTCCTCTCCATTTTTAATGGCTCTGATACCAAATGTTGAATTTCAACTTGAAATTTTGCTCTGTAACACAACAGATTGTAAGAGTTTGAAATGTATAGAGAAGAAGAGAAAGCTTTTGCGGTGCAAAACAGCAGCACCATTTTCAATTTTCATTCAACTATTTATTCTTACATAATACCAAATATAGCAACAAACAAGAAATATCATTTACTAACTAAACTAGCAAGTGGTTTCTTTTTATCCTTTGCTTAACAGAGAAACAAATCTAAAATAAAGAAAATAATATCTTTACAAAATCATCTTAAATCTTGAGGGTAATCAGAGTTTTGAGTCACTCTGGTACCAGCATGCTTCATCCCTGCTTTGCATTCCAGCTGGCACAACAGCTTAATTCTCACAACTATATGAGGAAGCGGCACAACAATATCTTACACTCAAGGAATGATTACACGTGTACAAGAATGAAGGCTTCATACCCACAGTTTATCGCATATTGGTACAAGGAGTTCATATCACAACAAAACATTTGGACATGCTTTGGAAGATAAAGGCACCCAACAGAGCAAAGCTGCTAACGTGGTTCATGATTCAGAACAAAATTACAACGGTTGATAATCTAACCAAGCGAGGGATGTACATGGTCAATAGATGTGTGTTGTGCAAGAATGATACCGAATCAGCAGCCCATTTATTTAATGGGTGCACATACTGACATACTGATATACAGCAGGATATTGACAGAAATACGCGGGCACATGACAACTCAGGACTTCCAACAAATCTGACACGCAAGTACACATGATACGATCGCACAGTCCACTTTGAAAGAACAAACAAAACCGCTAATTTTGTTCGTCTACCACACACTCTGGAGAGAGAGATGTATCGCATATTCGAAGGCACAGAGCGGCCTTACCAGATAGTGCATGGCTAGGCAGGCAGTTACAGAGTGGATAGAATTCAGAAGAAACATACGTAGATATCATATTTGATATCAACTATTGATACAGATTTTATTATACATTTTTAATTGAGTTATCATGCACATTATTTGAGTTATTATGCATGTTATTTTTTGTAATTAAATAGTTATACATGTTGTCGATTTTATTATGCATCTTTAGTTGAGTTATCGTACACATTATTTGAGTTATTATGCATGTTATTTTCTATAATTAAATAATTATACATGTTATTTTTTATACTGAAATAGTTATAGTATAACATGCATAATAACTCAAATAATGTGTATTATAACTCAACTAAATATGAATAATAAAATCGGTATCAATAGTTGATATCAAATGTAGTATCTACGAAACATTATCCTTTTGCTTTTCGCTTTTTGATTTTGCTTCTTATTATTTTTCTTTTACACCATGAACCTACGCTATCAACACTCTGTTGGTAAGCATGGAATATGGATTTTTGTACAAAACTTTCCTTCAATGAAAAGGGGAGACATATGAGCTCTACCTGCTTATTAAAAAAAATGATTATAGAACAAACAATAGAAAATAGATTGAAGGATAATTGTTAGGTTGCTGACGTAGGAAAAGCAACTTCTTTTTTATTAATTGTAGATATGGAAAATGATGTAGTGCTATGAATTCTCATGTACGTGCTGTTCTATAATTTTTTAAGAGAACGAGCGTAGGAAATATACATGGGAGTTGTTTAAAGGGCTTATAAAAGAATATTTATGAGCCAGTTAGACGTCGAACCAGTAAATATGTACTCCAATTAACATTGATCATGGTCAATAAATTAAGAAAATAATACGTGTTTACGCGCTTTTGGAGATAATCACAAATATATATGTAATATATATACGTTTACATAATTGACAGCTGTGTAATACTGTTGCGCACATTCATTTGTAAGTTTTTATACAATAATAGCAATTGCAATTACAATAGAAAATGATATTGCAAGCAAGTACAATTCAAAATTTAGAACTGCAGCTCGGTTGGGAATCACTAAATAACATCTAGTGACTCTCTAAATAATGAATTTGATATCACTTGTATTAGGAAGTGCAAGTAGTTCTACAAATTTCTTTTTCTCAAAACGACAAAAACGTTCATGATCTTCAAATCTCAAACAAAACGAGCAAAAGATTGTCTTAGAGTTAATGTTGCTATTAGCTTATTCTGAACATAATATTACTGTTAGTAAAGCCTTCTCAAACAACAAATTATCTTTGAAATTCAATAGACAATTAGTTGGACTTTTAGGTATAGAATGTTCCAAACTTAAACTTATTTTAGCAGATGTAGTTATTAGAAGATCAGAAATGGACTCCATTATTTGGAGATGGGAAACAAATGGGAAATTTTTAGTTCACTCTATGTATAGATGGCTAGAATTTGGGGGATATAAAAATATTTTTTTCGATATAATCTGGAAATCAAAATTACCCCTTAAAATCAAAGTATTTATGTGACTTGTGAGGAGAAAAAAAATACTCACAAAAGAATTTCTTGCTAAGAAAGGATGGCAAGGTGATACAAAATGTGTTTTTTGTGATCAAAATGAAAATATTGACCACTTATTTGTAGAATGTTCATATATTAGAAGTATATGGATATGAATAGGACAACATAATAATTTTGATTTCCGTAGTAGTAAGTTAGAAGACTTATGGTATATAGATGCTTTAATTTCACTCAAGGATGCTTGTCTAATTGAACTAATTAGAGATGCAGTTATGTAGAATATCTGGTTAGAAATAAATAAATTGTGTTTCACTGATAAACCCCAAAAATCAATTAGAAGCATAGCTATTCAAATTATTAAAATTTGGGATATCGGTGTAAGCATAATGCATATTCTTACTTTTTGAAACTTAATCTGATTATCCCTCAGGATGTTCAGAGGTTACCAAGACATATTTCAGACAGAGGAAGCCTGATAGCGATGAAGGAGCATGTGGATCAACTGGTGGAAGAAATACCAGTAGAACCTTTGTCTGGAAGCGTCCCATATCTTGAATTTTAAGATGATGATTGAACTGTTATTGTTTTGTGGTGTTTGTTTTGATAAAGACTTGTATTCTGTTGTGTATGCATTGTGTTGCATTTTGTTATCCGGTAATGATGATTGATGTAATAAACAGGTTAATACATTAGCAGGTACATATGTTTGTACCTGTCGAAACAGTTTTAGGTAGATTAAGAAATATGTACCTTGTCTGTCAGGTACAAGATTTAGCATAGATGGTATTGACTCTTAAGGAATTTAGTTTGTAATAGGGGTTTTTGTTTCAATGAAACATGTGAGTACCCCCACTTTTTCTCAAAAAAATAGAGTTATTGTTGCTATGATGATTGTTGTAATTGTTAATTGGTTTTCAATAACTCATCACTAGTTAATATTTATCATTAAAAATTTCTTATGTTTTTTGAATGAGATATTGATTGATTGTTTAAATTAAATCTCTAACTTTGAAAATTACTACTAAAATTTTTATGATTATTTATTGTATTTCTAGAGTTATGTCTTGCTTGAAAAGCGTCTACATACTTTTTTCTTTTGAAAATTATTATCAAATTTCTTGTTCTTTTGTAGCTCATTGAAATTCATTGTTTTGTATATACACATGGATGTGCTTTCATTTTTTAATGTTGTATGGTGAGAGCATTTAGACAATTTCGTGGTTCTGATCCATGGGTTTCCGATAAAATTTGTTTAATTAAGTATGGTTCGATTTCAAAAGGGAAACACTGGTCTAATAAATATCCTGATCTTATATATAGTTGATGCAGTTGGAGATATAAAAAATGCAGCAGGCGGCACAATCAAGGAAACAATAATACATCAACAAATAAATCACTTGCAAATAATACAAACTAAATCAAACTAAATAAAATAAATTAAGAGGCAAGAGAGCTAGAGAGAGAGACGAGCATGCATGACTGCCATGACATTATATTGAATGTTCATGCCCATTGTGTGGTCATGCTTATTATAACAATTGCATATTATATAGTTAGCATACAGCTTAAATATTAGGTTAAGATAATGACCAGTTAATGGATATAATGAACTAGCAGTACAGCTTTATTTATATATATATACTCTATGTACCATTATATATATAGAGCTGGGCTATGGTGCTTGATCAAGCACCAAGGAGTCGGTGCTTGATCATCAAATCTCACAAATTGGTGATTAAAATTTTGATTTATCATGCTCAGTAATTTATTTGTATCAAAATCTTGTGGGATACCAAAATTTTCTATTTTTTGAATCTTGTAAGTATTTGTTTTGGATTTTTGAAAGTGGCCAATTTTATGCATAAGCATTGTTTATTTTTATTACTATTTTTTAGTCATTTTCAAAAATTCAAAACAAATACTTACAAGATTCAAAAAATAGAAAATTATGGT